>WSYH01002711.1:0-80598 GCA_036426205.1 Ascaphus truei | reverse complement strand
ATCTACTAGCTGCAAAATATATTCTGTGGGAGGACCATCATGGTTGGTGATCATGGAATAATGCTCCCGAATGGCATCCAATCCTTCCACGTGTGGGATGTTCGTGTAAAGACTGGTGACATCCAGTGTCACCAGCAACATATCAGACGTGTCAAATGTGATCTTACCCAGTTGGTTAATAAAATCTGTAGTGTCTTTAATGTACGATCTCATATTGACCACCAACGGTTGTAGTAAGTGATCAACGTACTGGGTTAAGGGGTTAAGCCACCCTCACCCACCACTCGGGATGCCTACATACCCTCCCACACTAACTCCCCACCCCGTGAGGCCTAACCACCCTCACCCACTACCCACAAGGGAGGCCTACCCACATACCGTTGGGGAAAATACCCTTCCCCCCCACCCCCAGTACCCACAATAAAAACAATACACAGCCCCACAATAAGCATCATTATATTTATTAAATACATTACCCACCCCCTGTGCCCCCCCATAAATACAAGATTTATCCTTTTACAAACAGGGTTCATAACGCAGCCCCACGCGAGTCCCCGGTGGGCTGGCGGAGCACCTGACAGACCTACAGGGTACCAGCAGCCCTTTTCAAACAGGTTCTGGAGGCCTGCTGGTGGGTCCCGCCAGCACAATGGCCCCCAGGTGGTCTCCTTGGGTCACCGTGGGCCACAACTGGGTCCCCACGGTAGGCCCGCGGATGTCTGGGAGCCCCGGGTCAGACCCACAGGTGTCTGCGGGGCCTCGGGTGGTTCCCACGGGGGTCTGGGGAACTCACAAGTGCTCACTACGGGTCCGCGGTGCCCCCACAGAAGTGGGACCACACATCTTCATCCCCACACCTATGGGTCGGCGGTGCCCCCACAGATGTGAGGCCACCGTTTCATCCTCGCAGACTACGGGTCCGTGGTGCCCCCACAGATGTGAGGCCACCGCTTCATCCCCGCATGTGTCACCCGGGCGAACCACCAGCCTGATACCCGTGAGATACCCGAGGAGACCCGCAGGTGGTCTCCAGAGGTCCCACGCAGAACCACGGAACAAACCCTGAATGTAAAAAAAATAAACCTGGCCTATACATTCAATACATACACCCCCCCCTCCAACACCTACAGTACAATAATGTGCAAAATAACTATTATCCAGATATGGATAATAGATTAATTGCCCATTATTAAAAACATTAACTAGCATATTCAAATAAATAAAGTACTACTGACCTCATCAATAAGAAGTCTCCGTCGCCAGCGACATCATTGTCTTGCCCACAAAATACATAGCAAATACAAAGCCAATACATTGCAAGTACATTCAGATATCAATTAACCCCTTAAACACCTTATCAGATAATAACCGCAAAGGTAATTAAGGGGTTAAGCCACACTGGCCCGATACCCACCCTTCACCCATGAATTTGTACAGTGGCTTCATCATGCAACTATATATACAGTATATATATATATATATATACACAGAGATATATATATATACACAGATATATATATATATATATATATATATATATATATATATATACACAGTATATACACACACATGATGAACCAATATACAAATAAATGTAGAAGGGTTATCAAAACCATACTGTACTACAAATAACACTTCTCCATACAGACACACTATATTAAAATGAATTTCATTTAATAATCCTAACTGATCTTACAATCTAAATCATCAAATGCCAAAGCAAGCAAAATACAAATACCTCCAAACAAGTAAACTATTTTAACCAATCAAGTAAACAAAAATCAATTAGCATTCATTATTTACATCCCTAAACAATTGACAGTCCATCCTGAACAATTAAACAATTAACTAATTCACGCCTGGAGCAGAACAATTTAGCATGTGAAAAAATATAAGTACCAACCGGAATACAAAATTTAAAACCAAGGCTAACCCTGAACACAAGCACACAATACAATATCAACAATTACATCTATCTAATTTTAAAATACTTTAAACACACAATAAAGCATAGCAGCATAGACAAATTAATTTAAAACACATCAAATCAAGCTTTTAAAACAACATAATTTCTTACCCTGTATGTATATATCTCTCTAGACATACATACATACATACATACAGTGGCCAGAAATTATATACCACAAAAAAAAAATACACATGTTAAAAAAGCATTTAAAAAAATTAAGTTAAATAAAATACATTTCTTTAGTTCACTTACCATTACTTGGCCCCACCGACTCCCGTTGTGCAGCTTACTCACGAACCAATCCACCAGGCACAGGAACCCATAAAATAATAAACCATAAAAAAATAAACATTACACTAAAAATCCAAATCAATCCACGGGTCTTCTAATTTTAATCCATCTTCATCTGTATTCTTCTTTCTTCTATCTTCTTCCGGGCGGAGTCTTCTTCCCGCCTTCGGCCACACCCTGGCCTTCTTTCTTCATAGGAGGTCCTTCCTCCTCGGCGGCTGGCTTCAAAATGAGACGACATAGGCTTTTAAAGGCCTATGACGTCACATTTTCGTCATATGGTTCCCACGGCCCTGATTGGGCCATGAAAACCATGTGTTTTGGCCGATAAAAATTAAAATGATGACGTCACTTAAAGGCAATGAAAGCACAGCCAATCAGAATAGCTTTGCTTCAATTGCCTTTAAGATGACGTCATTAAAAGAAACATGGCCGGCCTCACATGGTACGGTAGCCAATCAGAGCGTGGGAAGTCTATCCCTACTCTGATTGGCTCTAGTATACCATGTGACAGATGCTTGGGGGAGAAAGGATGTGACGTCAATGAAAGCCTTTCACATGGTACTAGAGCCAATCAGAGTAGGGATGGAGTTCCCACGCTCTGATTGGCTCTAGTACCCTGTGACTTCCATTGATCCTGTGGGATTTTATATTTCTGTTGTTTTTCCTCGAATGTTCTGAGCCTCTCAAAACACACGACACCTCTAATCCTTATGTTGTTTCTACCTGGTATACAGCCTGGTGGGAATTCCTCATTCCTCCACAAGGGGGTCAAAAGAGAGGGTTGTCCCCTTAGCCCCTTTGTTCCCTCCCAGGTATCCCATATATTGCAAGTAAATCTGACCGGGTCGTTGTAAGTCCCCACCCCATGGGTCTCTTCCTTTTAGGGATCCAAAGTAACGCATCAATGGTTTGAATTTCAGCCACTTCTATCTCTGCCCATTTGATTGCCAGGCCGGCAAGTGACTCAAGTGCGCTGCTGCATATTACTTATTTAGGGTCGGCAGAGCCAATCCATCATCTAACTTGAATGCGTTACGTACACTCCTCTTTATTCGAGGTATTATCTGTCACCACAGAGGAATGTATACATTTTGCATTGCATATCATTCACAGCTTTAATTGGGATCAGGGCAGCAGACAGATTTCCTGGGGCCCAGGACTAGAGTTATGACCGTGAACACCCCCCTCCCCCATTTCAGTGGTCCTCCGAGTTCCCCCATTGCACACCTCACGAGCCCCTTCTGTTCCCACCCCTCTTCCAATGTATTTCTCTCCCCTATGTCTCACTCCCTCTCTCACTATCCCCCTCTCTCCTCTCACTATCCCCACTCTCACTCAATAACACCCCCTATCTAGCATGTGTTTCTCTCCCAGCATCTCTCTTACTAACCTCTTTTTCTCACCTACTCCCTCACTTCCTCTCTTACACCTCCTTTCTTTCCCCCTTCTCCTTCAATTACCCCACTATCATTCCCCACCCCCTCACACAATCCCCCCCAAAATACATAACAAAACACCCTACTCCCCAAATACATATAAAAAACACCCCCAAATACATATAACCCCCCAACCCCCAGATACATATAAAAAACACCCCCAAATACATATGAACCCCTCTACACCACCCAAATACATGTAAACCCCTCCTCACCCCCCACATATATATACACCCCATCCCCAAATAGTGAAAAAGAAAAATGTGATAGCGCTAAAGTTTAAACACCAAATAGGATAATAAAAAAGTGAAAAATTCCTTTACATAAAGGTAGGCTGCCTGGTACCTACTGCTGGTACAAACAGATAACGTGAGAAAAAAGAAAAACCCCTGAGGAAGTAGATTCACATCTACGAAATGCGTAGGGCAGGTGGCCCGGTCACCTTGAGGTCAGCATTGAACTTTTGTTGGAGCAGCAGGTCCAGAGCTTTCAGCTTTCTGTTAGCCCCCGGCATCCAGACAGCAGCCCCTGTCCCTTTAAGTGTTTGGGCACTCTCGCGCGCGGGCGCGCGGAGACTGCCTGTGAATAAGGAGGAGGAAGTAAGGTGGGCCAGCCACACGTGTCATTGGGCTGCGCACCTGAAAGACTGCCTCCATCACGGTACGGTTTCTGTGCACCACAGAAGGGACTTCGGGCGAGAGTACCGGCGGAGCAGTGTCTGCACTCTGTCAGGACTACCCCCTGCGCCGAGAGGACACTGTTGTTACATCGCCTGTTATCACCCTGCTTGTTGTAAGTAGGGTTTTGATTTTACCATCTCCGGACGACAAGCTGTTCTTCATTTGTTTCTGTTACGCCGGTGCTGCCCGCAGACCAGACCCGTCCCCTGTGCTGAGGTGGGACGTAGGGATACACGCACCCGCAGCAAAGGGAGCGTGTCCGGAGTGTGGTGTTATTGTTGCCAGGCCAGGTATAGTAGTGAAGACAATACTTGCCGGTACCGGTAGTAGAAAAAGAGTAGTTATTGCCGTTGCCAAGATCAGGGATGCCAGAAGTCACGAAGTCCAAGTAGAGCCAAAGTCGAGAGCCAGAGGGGGTAGTCGTCCAATCCGCGTCAATACCTGAGGAGTCACTGAGTGAATAATCAAATGCTTCCATACAGAACTATGTCGAGCGACGAGTGATGGGAAGCACAGGCATAATAAAGCTGGGCAGGCCAATGGGAAAAGGGGGCAGGCCTGGAGGACTGCAAGGAGTCCTCCCTGATAGGAGAGAGGTGTTACAGCCCAGCTGAGTGTAATCATTGATTTGCCTTGAACTGTGTGATGCTTGGGGGCGACGCCTCACTGCAGCAGCAGTGGTTAAAAGTGCTCTGTTAGGCGTGTGCTCTGTAAGCTGAGACTGCATGCACATAACATCTGGGGCTGGCGTGCGTGTAGGAGGGCGTGGGCGCGACCGGCGCTGAGCAGAGGAATCGCAGAGGGAAGTGATCCCGCGACGGCGGCAGGGGCGAGGAGCCGTGGAGACCGGAAAGGCAGGATTGTTTATTGTGTCCAGGGACTCCTTGCGGAGAGGGAGTGCTTTGTGTGAGAAGCGAGGAGAACGCCGATTCCTGACAGTTTCATTGCTTATTTTATGGCATAGTTCTAGTTTTAATAAATTGTTTATTTTTTAGTTTGTCACTAGGAGTCTCACTGTTTTATGTTTCTTAGTGTTTTACTGATTTACCCAGCAGTGTTACGCTATGATTTGTGTTTGTTTTCTTTTTTTCTCATTCCATGGCCTGTCAAGCATGTGTGCAGATTCCTTGAGGATCACAGGACTTACCATTTGAACTTTTGGCGCCAGGTTTTTCTTTTTTCCCATCCCCAAATACATACAAAAAAAAACAAATAAATATTTAAAAAACACCGCCCAAATGCACACAGTATAACCCCCATCCCCCAAATACATATATTAAAAAACACCCCCAAATACATAAAAATACCCCCAAATATATACTGTATAAACCCCCTCACTCGCCAAATACATATTAAAAAACCTACCCAATAAACACATATAAAAAAACATCCCACTCCCCAAATACATAAAACCCCCACCCCCCAAATACATATAATATATATATATATATATATGTGTGTAGTGAGTATTTATTCTAATAATTCTCTTATCTAAATTGTAAGGGGGGGGGTCAAAAATGAATAACAACGTACATAAAACAGTGCACATGCAGCCTGTCTGACCCAGTGAGATATACTGAAATGCTGAGGGAGAACTACTGCTATAAGGTCTGTCTTCACTATACTGTTTTGCTATACTGTTACTCTGGACTCTGAACAGCCCTTGTTGGGAAAAGGGAAAAGCCCTGCTCAGGACTGATTTTCTGTTTGTTGCATATGTTGAAAAGAAGAAGTTTTATTTTTGTGTACCATATTTTTTGAGGCTCAAAAACAAGTCATTTCAGAAACCCACGTGTGGTTGCATGTACCCTGCAACACACCGTTACACATGTAACACCCTTTCCCTACACATGTAACACCCTTTCCCTATGGGAAATAGCAGGCAATTAGGGTTATGTTGCTACCTTAAGGCTTACAGAAGGCCTAAGACTCTGCTGTTAGGGAGCCTGGGGTGACTGGGTGCAGCGCCTCCACCCTCTGTATGAAGTTCCAGCATGGCAGGATGACTCCTCATAGGAACCTGTATACGTATATTGTATAGCACATATTAACACAACCATAACAGTGTATGCAACAAACTCTTTACCGTGGTCCCACAACTTGCACAGTAATAATGATAACCATAACACAAACAGTGATGAGAACCACAGAGCAACTATCCCCAATAGTACTTATGATGCCTGGGGCACCCAGAACCAGGTGTCCTCCAAAACAATCTCTCCCTAATGTATTTGTGAGGGCACCGCTACCCTCCTTTGTATGGTGATGGAGCAATGTTGGGGGAATCCTCCCCGCACTTTGTCCTGCTCCTCTTGCAATCAGCCTACTGGGTAATCCCTACCTATTTGCCAGCCCTACAAACTCCTGCAAGGTGAGTGGGGCTTTCTGGGGCCTAGGGGAATGTTTCTGGCCTAGGCCAGGAGGCCTGACTGGCTCCGTGGACACTACCTCTTTTACCGCTGGTCCCAGCAATTATCCCATGCTGGCTCCAGTCCGCAGAGGATATCCTGAACCACTTTGAACATCCGGTATCCAGTCTTTTGGGAGTGCCAAGATGGCCGCTGCACCTCTGCATAGGAGTCCAATAGTCTCTTTAGGTGTACCAAGATGGCCGCCGCACCTCCGCACAAGAGTCTGAAGAGATACCTCAGTTCTCCCCAGAGGGGAGTGGAACAATCCTGCTACACTCTCCCCCTGGTGAAAACCTCATCATCTCCGCATGAGAAACCAAATACCAACATACATTTATATAATAGAAAATACAGGTGCATGAACATATAACATAACTTTTATAGTAGCACTGATTTAAATGGCATTAAATACTTCGGTCAGCACCGCCATTATGTACGTAAACTTGCCCTGAGACGACTGCTGTGATTCATAATGGGGTGCCCCTAACGAATCATAAGCCACCCTTGTTGGAGGCCATCTCAATCGCTGACCCCGACGAATTTCTTGAGTAAGCATATCAGATTCTTCATCAGCATTTTCCTAGGTGGAAAGGCTTCAGGTGGCTTAAGGCCCTGGCCCTCTCATATAATTTCTCTCTTTCTGAACAGTCTTTATTTGGTGTGAAACTAGGATTGCTAGGATTAAGAGGCTTGCTTGTTGAAGCCACAGGAGAAGACACATGATTGGCAGGACCAGTGCCCAACTCTTCTTCAGGGCCTACCCACCATTCCTCATCCACAATCAGGGAATCTTTCTCCACTGAATCTGGATTTCCTTCAGACAAGTGATCGGGACTTGGGTCTTCCCATTCCATTTGTGACATTACCAATGACTGATCAGTCCCATTATCAACCTCCACTTGTGGAATTGGTAACAGATTGTTCAGGTGCCATACATTTATTCTACCCTTTAAATCCTTGATATGGTAGACAGGGAGCCCAAGCATCTGGGATTCCACTTCGAAGGGGGCGTCCCTCCATCAGTCAGCCATCTTATGTTTCCCTGGTATTTCCAGGTTCCTCAAGAGAACATTGTCCCCAGGATTAAGTTCTCGATAGCGCACTTTGCAATCGCATCACCTTTTGTTGTGTATTGTTTGTTGATTCAGTTTGGCGGTGGCTTCTTCTGCCAACTGATACACCCTATGGAGGTTGTCTTTTAGTCTCTTAACATATTGATAATGAATAACATTAGGTACTCCATCAGTGGACACTCGAAGACGAATATCCACAGGTAACCATGTTTCTCTGCCGAATATCATGAAGTAAGGGGAGAAACCAGTGGACTCGTGCCTGGTGCAGTTGTAGGCATGCACCAAGTGTTCTACATGTTTGCCCCACCCTGTCTTTTCAGAGTCCCGTAGGGTACCTAACATATCAAGAAAAGTCTGATTGAACCGTTCCGGCAAAGCATCTCCTTCAGGGTGGTAAGGACTTCTCGATTTTAAGCAGTTTCAACAGCTCTTTTATGAATCAGCTCTCAAAATCGCACCCTATATAATAATAATAATAGCATGTTCTTGTATAGCACAAAAGACAGGAGTGCCCAATGCTACATCCAATTGACAAAACATAAGTATAAAGTTTAAATACTTCAATAATAATAATAATAATAATAATTACTTGGTTATTTAGTTAAACCCTTTGGCCAAAGCGTCGTAAGCCTGCATACCAAACGTCAAGGTATAACCAAAAATGCAGGTCCTACACTACACTGTGAACCCTTCCCGTTACCTCTGTATGAGGGGAAAGAACCATAGTAGGTCCTGTTCTTGAAGCAAAGTGAAAACACCTCCCAAGTTAAAAAGGTGAGGAGTGAGCTCTGGGGGGAGGTGCCACCTACCTCCATACAACTGTTACCAGTCAGAAATTGATTAACACACATTCCCAGCTAGCTCAAACCCCAACACCAAAAAGAGTGCTACTGGGCGTGGCAAATGTATACAAAAGACAGGGGTGCCCAATGCTACATCCAATTGACAAAACATATATGGTCAGAGTCCCATAGGGTACCTAATATATCAAGCAAAGTCCGATTGAACCGTTCCGGATCAAAGCATCTCCTTCAGGGTGGTAAGGACTTCTCGATTTTAAGTAGCTTCAACAGCTCTTTTATGAGTCAGCTCTGAAAATCGCACCCCTGATAATAATAATAGCATGTTCTTGTATAGCGCTGCTAGTTTTACATAGCGCTATACAAAGACATTTTGCAGGCACATGTTCCTGCCCCGTGGAGCTTACAATCGATGTTTTTTGTGCCTGAGGCACAGGGAGATAACGTGACTTGCCCAAGGTCAAAAGGAGCCGACACCAGGAATTGAACCAGTATTGGAACCAGGCACCCATGCTTCAAACTCAGTGCCAGTCAGTGTCTTTACTCACTGAGCCACTCTTTCTGCATTCTGTTAGACAATCCATAGTGGATAAAATATATCTCCTGTAACGGCTGGACCCCCCTTGTCTGACCCACCCAATCTCACATTGGCCCGTGTGGTCTAACCGGTCCCCATTACAAGGTCGTGTGTGGTGGTGCACCTGCAAGTAACAGGACTCCTGAGTCTCCCGCTTGGTGTTATAAGAGGATATCATCAGGACAGGTATCTGAGGTAGTGGGTACGAGTCCAACTTACTTCACGTGCAGCGCCTCCACCTCATCAGGATCTATGCTTCCGCAGGGAGATGGTCCTGGTGAGGAACTCCTTCTCGGTGGTGACTGCCACTGTTGAGTAATCTCACACTCACACAGTGGGGGTTTCTTTGAACAAGGCATCTTTATTATAGACTTGGATGTAGCAGACTGCCCTATGCAGCTGCCGGCTCTAGCCGCACATCTTTCCGTGCTGTCCCTTTGCCAGGTACGCCCTCCCGTATTGAAGTGGGATTCCCTTTCTCCTAGGGAGATCACCACTGTGCCAGGTCCCTGGACACAGTGTGGCTTAGACAGACTTGATTGGTCACTCTGCTACCGCTAGTTACAGCACTAGGGTCACAAAAGTATTCCTCCAATCCCTTATGCAGGAAGATACATTTTACCAGATGCTTCTCTGCCAACCTTGCAACAACACTAACTGACAGTGTTGTGCCCTTTATACCTCAGGGGGCAGGCGCATCTCTGATGTCACTATCCAGGGACTCAGAGCATACAGCCACTCCCTTCCTTACACAGGGCACCACACCAGGGTATGAGGGAAAACCTCCATAACTACTGTTGGCATGCCTGTACTTACCAGGACTTACTGCCAACAGGGAAGATGTATGCAGTCATTATTATGCATGGCTACACTCCCTTAATACTTTAGCTACCGTGAGGGCCTTTTGATCTTTGGTGGGGATAGCTTGTGCATATCGGGTATAGTGATCGGTTATTACAAGAACATTCCCAATGCCCCTGGAATCTGGTTCTATACACAGAAATTCCATCACACTAGTTCCATAGGACCAGAACTTTTCAGATGAACCATTGGGGCTGCTCGTGTAGGCAATGTTTTCCTCTGAATGCACCTCAAGCATTTTCGGCAATGATGTTCCACCGATTCCCTCATTTCGGGTCAGAAGAACCTGTCTCGTAGGAGCCCAAATGTCTTTTCCACTCCCAAGTGCCCATGGTCATCATACAAGGACCTTAGAACCATATATTGACATTTTCTTGGAAGGACTAGCTGTCTCCTATCAGGATGGTTGTGATAAAGAACAACTGGATAAAGTAGGTCATTGTCTATTTGCATACATATAAAACATAAAACAAGGAAAAATAGTGCAACACTGTTTGGATAGTGATATATCTCAAAAGAGAGTAAAGAAAAAAGGCACTGAGCCTTTTGAGTGGTAACCTCAGCAGGTCACGCAGATGTGCATATGCCTGTTGGTATGTTACCTCTCAAAAGAGAACAGAGAGATAAAAGGAACATACAGTCATAAATATATCATGAAACAAAAAAGGCACTAAGCCTTGTTCAGCGGTAACCTCAGCAGGTCACATAGATAAGCATATATCTGTGTGTATAGCGCCTGCACACGATGCTACTGAAAAGATAAACCCAGTATAATAAAAAGAAAACTGGAACCAGATGGATAAAACAGAACTGTAATAACAGGGAATGGCAGGCAATGGGAACTCACAAGAAATCCCCATGCCCGGACATATGGTGCGGCACAGTGCTAGCCGGGAGTGGAGTGAGAGCCGAGTTTTGACACGCTGTCACACAGGGTCCGTTGCGCTGGCGTATCCTCTGGTGTGCGCGTCACTGGTCTTCCGGGTTCTCCTTCCTCTCGCGATAGTTCCGCCTCACGTGATGGCTTAGCAGTCCCCGGATGCAACTGCGATCAAACCGCAAGTACCAGAGACTCAACGCGTGGAAGCTTCCGCCTTTCGCTGGTCGCTTCATCAGGAGTCAATGTTAGCTTGCTATTGGCTGATGATTATTTATGACGTGGCGCATCCAATCACTGCATAATCTTCCGTGCATGTCTTATCAACTTAAAACAATAAAAAGTCATCTATAGTGACCCTGTGTGTTCACTACCCAGTTCCTTAATTTAATGTTTACAGGAAATATTCAAAAAGACAACATTTAATTTTATTTAGACAAACATATTAAAAACTAGCTTATATGAATGGTTCCTAAGAATGAGAATTTTTTTTTTTAATATTAGAATACATTCAAAGACATTTTGTCTAATTAAGAGGAGAAAAAAGGAGGAGAGAAAAAAGAGAGACTCATCTCATAGAAGGGTAACTTACCAAATAATTCTAAAAAAAAAAAAAATTATTAAATTAGTTAAAAAGCTGAGTATATTTAAAAAACGATATTTGTTAAAAATGAATATGCATTTAGCAATAAAACAAGTTATAAAAATGCAGTAATATCTATATCTATATTAAGACCATGAGGTTCGAGTGTCTTTAATTTGAAAATCCAGAAACTCTCTCTGGATGAGTATCTTTTCTCTGTCTCCCCCTCTCCAATGCTTCTCGGCACAACTCAATTGCCCTATATTTTAAACCAATTGGGTTTGCATTGTGCATCATTAAAAAATGTTTGGGAACACTATGGGTGAGCAGTTTTTTCTTAATACAGTATTACCTATGAGTTCAAGGATACGAACTCTTAGTGGTCTAATTGTTTTTCCTACATATTGGAGGCCACAAGGGCACTCCAATAGATAAACTACAAACCCTGTGCAATTCGCAAATTGTTTCATTGGGAACACTTCCCTTGTTGTTTTTGATTTAAACTTTTTTTTTTGTTTCATGATATATTTATGACTGTATGTTCCTTTTATCTCTCTGTTCTCTTTTGAGAGGTAACATACCAACAGGCATATGCACATCTGCGTGACCTGCTGAGGTTACCACTCACAAGGCTCCGTGCCTTTTTTCTTTACTCTCTTTTGAGATATATCACTATCCAAACAGTGTTGCACTATTTTTCCTTGTTTATGTTTTATATGTATTCATCGGTGTCCTGTGCGCCCTGATTTCCCCAAACCATCATGAATAGAGGATCTACAAGGAAGGTCCAGCGAGGGTTGAGCAGCAATCTGTCACCGTCTGTATATTTTTGTTCTTTTTTTGTTATATACATCCATTGTTTATTTTAGTGCTGTATATTATTCTACGTCTAGGACACCTACAGGAGCGCCTGGTGAAATCTTCTCTCTCATTGTCTATTTGAAACTTATCCCACTCCCTCATGATGAGAGGGACCGTATCCACATGAGAGAGCTTCAGTAAGGAGGGATTCTTTTTTGTATGGCTCGACGTGGGATTCCTGCCACAGGGTCTTGTATCTGAGCAAAAATGAGATCCTTCCACCTCATTATAGATTCTTGAGTTATGGACATGGCTTCAGGACGGCAGTATTCAGCTGGGAGTGCCTCTGACTGACATCCCATGGAATCCACCACTCGGAGTTCAGAGAAGGCCACTTTTTCCTCTAGTTTGGTGGGCATGGAACACATGGCACGAATCCCGGGACAAGGAATCTCCTGCCATTCTCCGTCGGCAGGTACAGTACTGAGCTCAATCCTGGCCTTCTGGACAGAGCGTCGGCCCCAATGTTCATGGGACCCGGCTTGTACTTTAAGGTGAAATTGTAGTTGGATAGAGCGGCCAACCACCATGACCGGTGGCATCCAATTTAGCAGAGGTCAGGATATATGTAAGAGGATTATTGTCCGACAAGGCGCTAAGGATCTCCTCAATTCTGGGTAGAGTGTATTGATCCGGGACAGTTCTGCAATTTAGGGTGCAGTAGTCCACACAGATGCACAGAGCCATTTTTCTTCTGCACCACCATGATAGGTTACACGTAAGGACTGTGGGACTCCGCTACGATGCTGGCGGTCTCCATTTCATTCAGGATGTGCCTAAAATACTCCACATCACTTGGAGTTATTCGCCTAGATCTTTCACAAAAAGGGGTGCTGTTACTCAACCGAATTGTATGTTGGGAACTTTTACCTCAACCCACGTCCATTTCACTGGTGGAGAACACTACTTTCTGCTCATCCAGTTTATTGCTAAGGCACTTCTTCCATTTTGCCAGTAAGGATGATTCTCCGAAATCAAATTGTAGTTCAGAAGGAGCTTCCTGCACTGAAGCAGCGTTCACGTGAGCCAAAGGTTTAACTTCAGTTTACAGGGTATATCTTACCCAGTTCTTGAGTGAAGTCAAGCTGGACAGGGTGAAGTGAAATATTCTGGATGGACACGGCAAATCGACGAGGAAATGTAGATTTCCATTCCTTTACATCCGGCACCACCTTCCACCCTCTTTTCTCATCCTCTTCAGGTGTTGACGCCAAGGAGAAATACCAGTCATTTCCATCATCGGCAGGATAGTTGGCGGCCACCATCAGATGCCGTACTCCCCCTGGTAGAATCCCCCTCTTTCACAGTTGAAGAATCGCTCCAACTCGCTCTCGGGCAGAAAGCTGGTGGCACTCTTCCATGAAGACAGGATGAATCTTCAGAGAAGACAAAGGCATTTCTCCTGCTTAAGGAAAGCCCTGACCAGCGATCACACCAGATCTGCATTGGTTCCCAAGATGATGGGGGAATTCAGATTTTTCCTTGGTTCAGGACACAATAAAGCTTCTACTTCCATGCGGTAAGTCATATTAGTGTTAAGTTGCGGTATATCCATCCATACTCAGATCACTCATCTATGGGGGAGTCCTTGCTGCTGAGGCCCATAGTGTCATTTTCTCTGCAGCCTGCAGAGGGAGATTCTGTAAGTGAAGGTCATAGAAAGACCAGTAAACTATTGTTACTGTACCTGAGAGCCAGTGTCCAGTAAAGCTGAGGCATAGATCCCCTCGATTAGCACCCGCACTAAGATTAAACCTCATCTGCAATGTACTTGCCGAAATTTCCAGTCTCTCCAAGTCCTTCTGGAGGGAAATTACATCCTGCTCTGGTTCTATTACCTTACATAATTTAGTGTCATGAGCAAAGATGGAAACTTTGCTCTCTATGTCAACCTCAAGGTCATTAATAAACAAGTTAAAAAGCAGGGGTCCCAGTATCGATCCCTGAGGTACTCCACTCACAACTTTAGCCAAACCTTAAAAAGTTAAATTTATGAAAACTCTCGGGTGTCTATCCTTCAACCAGTTTTCAATCCAAGTTGATTGATAAATTAGTGCAAACAAAAAGCACTAATATCAATGTGAATCTAAATAAATCAACATAAATCAACTATTTGATATTAATATAAATTAATAAGTACTATAATGAGCAACAATAAAAAAAACAACAACTTAAAATCCTGTGAAACTGCCCATTGAAAATTGGCCAATTAGAAGCTTAAAAAGTCCCACTGGGTGTCTTTCAACCAGTTAGAATTGATGAACAATACAGACCTCTCTGGCACTTAGGACTAAATATACCAAAGTTGGTCTTGGTTGTAGTCTCTGGAGAAAAACTTGAATCCTGAGAATAATGAGTACCTCAAGAGATGGGGGACAAAAACATAATACGCACTACCATAGTGCATTACCCAGGGATAAAATACCAATATACACCAGGTACACTGGCAAAGGTAGAAAATGTAATACACCATATGAACAACATGTAGATGTAGCTCTACTAAAAATTGTATATATTACACACAACTATGTGCACCCAATGGTAACACAACATAAAAACAATTGATAGCAGTTGTCTCCGTCAAACACTCCTCCACCGTGGGTAAAAATTGAAAACCTACTCACATGAAGTGGCTGGGTCATGTGCCTTAATGTGGGAAATTTCACAAGCTTCTCGGATCTCCATTCTTTTGTGGGTGCTTGATTCCGGTTACACTGGTCTGCCTCGTCACGCTGACTCCTTCGAATCACCACCGCTCAGCTGTTCCTGGTGACGTCATCAAGCTAATACTCCCCTACGGTATCCGCGTTGTGCCACACTTCCTACGCGTTTCGAGATGCAAATAACTGGTCTCTTCTTCGGGAGTAATTTTTAGTAGAAATACATCTACATGTTGTTCCATATGGAGTATTACATGTTCTACTTTTGCCAGTGTACCTGGTAAAAAACTATAACAATATAGAAGCGCCCTAACTAAATCAAAGTCCGAACTTAGAGAAGATTGATGTGGTGCAGCTTGAAGAGTCGAATTGTTCCCAATTCCCAGCAGCAATAGATATCCCAAATAATCAGCGCACCTCGTTGAAAGGGAAGAAAAGAAAAAGAAAAAAGAGCGCAATAGTGTAGAGGGAGAAAGGGGGTGGCCTGGTATTAAAGGGGTTGCACCCCATATGGCCATCCCCTGACCTCAACAGAGAGACAAAGGGTTAACTGGACTGCAGTCCAGGGATGCGGTTTGAACCTTGTTATACCTTGAAAATGTATGTTCCCCTGTTCCCATGTTTCACCTTTAATGTTGTTTCCCAAGGCAGGGATAAAATCCTGCAGAGATTCCTTTGCAGACGCCATCTGCTAGGCTAATAGGTCATGAAGGGCAGCCGGCTGATTAGCCTAAGCACGGTGATCAAAAAGTTAACTGCCCTGATTGTTTACCCAAAGTCTAGGAGTCAAGTATTGGTCAAACGACTCTGCCAGTCTAATTGTTACCTGAGGGCGAGATCATCAAACTGGAGTGGTTTTGAAGTGTTATGTCTACACCTACAAACAATGCAGATACTTTCATTTGGTAAACGGATCGTGCCCCTGATTTAATTACTGGGGCTACCCAGTCCACATGAGCTAATTAGCTGGAAGGCATGGGTTAGTCTGTGTCTCCACGTTAGGGATTGGATACAGATAATTGTTCACCAATAGTCTGTATTCAATGTTAAGAATAGGGTTACACAGGTATATAAACTGTGCCAACCCTACAGTTAGTTGTGCTTCTGATTCCACCTGGAATGTCACCGGATTGATGGAGAATTGCTAGCTGATACTTCTCCATTCCCCAACCCTAAGTAAGTGTTACCTTCTTGTCTGTTAATTGTACTATATTGACGTGTTCACCTTTTTTAAGGAATAAATTATATTTTATTATATCTAAGCCTCGTTCAGTTCAACCCAGATATTTGGTGTTCATTATATCTTGTAATAAACTACTGTGACAAGCTCTATAATTAACTGGTGGCAGCGGTGGGATTGAACTGAACCTGTATTACAGTGTACTGTAATTACCCTGTAATATAGTTGGAACACGTAGGGAATTGCGAGTTCCTGGGACTAAAGATATTGAACACACAGTAGTGCAACAGTTAACACAAGTTGTAACACCACCTCACTGCTGTGAACCATGAGCGAGGCTGAAGGCTCATCCAACATGAGGACCCGAGCTCAGCTGAAGGACAAGTGCCGGGAATATGTACTGCCCTATGAGAACCAGGAGGTCGCAGACATGGTTGACGCAATCGGTGACTATGAAGCCCGGCTTGCAGAGCCTCAGGATACGTCTCAGCTTGTCCTTTTACAGCCACACGAAGATCAGGGAAGGAACCCAGTGCTGGGGCGGCGGAATCTCGGGGAGGGAACGAGTGCACCTCCCGGGAGCAGTGCAAAAGGAGGGGTACTGGTTGCTGCGGCTACCAGTCCATTCACCCTGAAATGTTGGCACTGATTACTGCATGGGGAGACAGAGGGACACCGGAGGAGCGGCTGCAGTTTATCACTATGGCAGTGAAAAGACCCGCTTATTGCCCCCCTGTCCAACCCAACACAGATGAACTCAAACTGGATCAGCACAGTCTCACCAAGTTCGTGGAAGGTACTTATCAGATAGACAGTTTCCTAAAGAACTTTGAGACACAGTGTCGGCAGTACAAAGTGCTTCCCCAGCATAGGGTTGCACGTTTGGACCCCTTACTGTCCAGCTTGGCTAAGCAGACAATGATGGCGCTTCCAGATGAGTATGCTGATGACTACGAACACCTGAAAGAACTGTTATTGTTTCAGTACGGTTTCACCCCTGAAGCCTACCGGGGTAAATTCCGGCAGGAGGAGAGGCAGCCCCAGGAGTTCTATGTTACCTACGTGACCCGCATGGCTTTATACGGGATACGCTGGGTGGAGGGCTATGAGGCACGGACTTACCAACGCCTGCTGGACCTCATCTTTCAGGAGCAGCTCATGCAGCAGTGCCCGCCGGCGGTGAGGGCTTGGGTGTACGACAAGAAACCCAAGACTTACCAGGAGGCGGCGAGGCTTGCAGACGACTACGTGGCCAGCCGAGCCCTGATGACCACCAAAGCAGTAGCCAAGGTGGTGGTGGCGGCGGCACCGGACAGAAAGTCTGCCAATACCCCCAATGGACTCAGAGGCCGCCTGCGGGCAGCAGTCCACCGAAGGCGGGGGAGCTCCGGCACGAGCGCCGGTGCCACAACTGCAACCGCCCTGGTCACATCAGACCAGATTGCCCGGAACCCCTGCGTTCCGGCGGACCGCATCGGGGGCAACACACCCCAGCTGCGAAGCCGGTAGCCTGCGTGCGGGTGGCTTCCACCACAGACTCCGGACCGGTCCTGGAGACAACTCCCAGCGAGATGTCCCATGCAACGCCTGTCCCAGTTTCATCGGTGCCCACAGCCAGGAGCGGAGGACATCTCAGCGTGGACCTGCAGCAGACGGACGGCCGGAGCAGACATCTCACCCCGGTCACAGTCGGTGACCGGCAAGCAGTCGGCTTGCTCGATTCAGGAGCTGCAGTGACTCTGGTCTGACCTGATATGGTCCGGCCAGAGGAATTGATCCCAGGCCCTGGGATGCAGATCACTGTGGCCAACGAAGAGCCACGTTTCCTGCAAGTGGCCAGAATCTTTTTGGATTGGGGGGAGGGCCAGGGTGTGCGGGAGGTGGGGGTTTTACCCGGTTTGGATGCCGATGTTCTTCTTAGCAACGATCTGGGACCGATGACCTGCACCTATGACCGAGTGCCCAAGCCTGCTGCAGTGGCGGCGGTTACCCGGAGCCAGACAGCGGCAATGGCGGTGGCGCCAGTCCCCCAGCCTTTGGGACCAAAGTTAGTGGAGGGCACAGAGGAGCCCGGGGAGGTAAGCCAGGATCAGTTGCAACCACAGACTGACTTACTGTTTCCCCTCACTCTTCCCCATTCTCCGGACAATGACATGACTGGGGGGTGGCCAGAATTAGGAGCCCAGTTTAGGGAGGCAGTGAAGACAGACCCTACCCTGGCCGGCGTGAGACTTCGGGCGTCCGAATCTCAGGCAGTGGAAGGCACTGAGCACTGCCTATGGCACAAGGGACTCCTGTATAGAGTAGAAGGGAACCCAGGGATAGAGGAGGGGGTGACCGGTAAGCGACAGCTAGTAGTGCCCCAGGGGTACCAACAGCAACTGTTACGCGTAGCTCACTCTATTCCGTTAGCGGGACATCAGGGGGTCAACAGAACGCGAACCCGGTTATTACAGTGTTAATACTGGCCGGGGGCATCTCGAGATGTGGGCAGTTTCTGCCGCTGTTGTGATGCCTGCCAGTGAGTGGGTAAGGCGGGCGACCGTGTGAAAGCACCCCTGAAACCCCTACCGATAATAGGGGAACCCTTACAGAAAGTAGCAATGGACCTTGTAGGACCCCTTATGATTCCTAGCAGGTCAGGGAAGCGCTACATCCTCACGGTGGTGGATTTTGCCACCCGGTACCCTGAGGCGGTAGCGCTTGGCGCCATAGATGCCAAGACAGTGGCAGCAGCTTTGCTGAACATTTTTTCTAGGGTAGGTTTCCCTAGTGGGATCCTAACCGATCAGGGGTCGCAGTGTTACATTGTCTCTGGGATGCATGCGGTATACAGCACCGGCGCACTACCCCTTACCATCCCCAGACAAACGGATTATGTGAGAGGTTTAACGGTACCCTGAAGCAGATGCTTCGGACCTTTATAGAGGCGGAGGGGAAAGACTGGGAGATTCATTTACAGCACTTGCTGTTTGCCTACCGAGAGGTACAGGCTTCTCCCACTTCGAGCTACTATATGGCCGCAGGGTACGTGGACCTCTGGACCTATTCCATGAGGGATGGGAAGGGGAGACTACTGCTACTGATGCTTCAGTGATCCAGTATGTAGTAGATCTCCGAGACCAGTTAGAGATGCTCATGGGGGTGGCCCAGGACCACCTCAGGGCCGCTCAGACCAAGCAGAAGTGATGGTATGACCGGCATGCCCGTAGCAGAGAATTCATCCCAGGACAGCAGGTGCTTGTTCTCAAACCCACTCGGGAGAACAAGTTAATGGCTTCCTGGTCGGGACCGTATCCGGTCATCCGAAAGGTGAATGAGTGCAACTATGTTGTACAGTTAGAGCCTGAGAGGCACAAGACATATCACATTAACATGTTGAAAGAATACAGAGCACCGAGTATGGGAGCAGTAATGGCCATTTGTAGCCCACTGCTGGAGGATCCGGCGAGCAATGCTCTGCCTGATCTCCTAGGGGAGGCTAGGCAGGGAAACATTGTGGAGTAGGTGGAGATAGGGGCACAGTTGAGTGCTAGGCAGAAGGGAGAAGCCAGGGACATGCAAGCTAAGTATGGGGCCCTCTTCACTGACATGCCAGGGACCACACATCTCACAAAACATCCAGTGCTCACAAGGGACCTGCAGCCTCTGCATAAGCACGCTTATAGAGTGTCAGCAGAGGTCAAGACCAGTATGGAGAGGGAGATAGAGGAGATGCTGACCCTAGGGGTCATTACTCCATCCCAGAGTCCTTGGGCAAGCCCGGTTGTCCTAGTTCCTAAGAAGGACAAGACCACCCGGTTTTGTGTGGACTACCACTTGCTCAACGCTGGGACGGTGTCAGATGCCTACCCCATGCCCCGCATGGATGAGTTACTGGATGAACTCGCGGTGGCAAGATATCTGACCACTATGGATTTGAGCAAAGGCTTTTGGCAAATCCCACTGACCCTGGAGGCTAGGGAGAAGTCAGCATTCATCACTCCAAGTGGCCTCTATGAGTTTTTAGTGATGCCATTTGGGATGAAGAATGCCCCGGCAACCTTCCAATGCCTGGTCAATAGGTTACTGGAAGGGATGCAGAGCTATGCCAGTGCTTACTTAGATGACATTGCTGTCTTTAGTAATTCCTGGGACTCCCATTTAGGACATGTAGCTACAGTGCTAGATAGGATCAGGGAGGCTGGGCTTACCTTGAAACCCACTAAGTGTATGGTAGGGATGGCAGAGGTCCTGTACTTAGGGCACAGGGTGGGTGGAGGGCACCTCAAACCAGAGCCAGCCAAGGTAGAAGCCATAGTTCAGTGGCCTGTTCCAAAAACCAAGAAACAGGTCATGGCATTTTTGGGCACCGCAGGGTACTATAGGAAGTTTGTCCCACAGTACAGCGCCGTGGCCAAACCCCTGACTGATTTGACTAAGAAGCAACAGCCTGTGCTTATCACCTGGACTCCTGCCTGTGAAACTGCTTTCCAGGCACTGAAAACTGCGCCTGCTGGGGCCCCCATACTGGCTGCCCCAGACTATACCAAACATTTCCTCATACAGACTGATGCCTCGGACTATGGCATTGGGGCTGTGTTGAGCCAAGTGGGGGACGATGGTAGAGAGCACCCTGTGGTGTACCTCAGCCAAAAACTACTTCCCAGAGAGGTGGCCTATGCCACCATTGAGAAAGAGTGCTTGGCCATTGTGTGGGCACTCAAAAAACTCCCCCCTATGTGTATGGAAGGGCTTTCACGGTCCTCACAGACCACAACCCCCTGAGTTGGCTGCAGAGGGCATCAGGGGAGAATGCCAAGTTGCTATGGTGGAGCTTGGCCTTGCAAGAGTTTGAATTTACCCTTCAGCACAAAAAGGGTAGTGAAAACAGCAATGCTGATGGACTTTCATGTCAGGACTATCCCTCTGAGACTGAGTTCGGTAAGGGTGCTAGCAGTGCCCCACTCCCCGTTAGGGCCAGTGGGCCACAGGTCACCCATTAGAAGGGGAGGTATAGAGGGAGAAAGGGGGTGGCCCGGTATTAAAGGGGTTACACCCCATATGGCCATCCCCTGACCTCACCAGAGAGACAAGGGGTTAACTGGACTGCGGTCCAGGGATGCGGTTTGAACCTTGTTATACCTTGAAAATGTATGTTCCCCTGTTCCCATGTTTCACCTTTAATGTTGTTTCCCAAGGCAGGGATAAAATCCTGCAGAGATTCCTTTGCAGACGCCATCTGCTAGGCTAATAGGTCATGAAGGGCAGCCGGCTGATTAGCCTAAGCATGGTGATCAAAAAGTTAACTGCCCTGATTGTTTACCCAAAGTCTAGGAGCCAAGTATTGGTCAAACGACTCTGCCAGTCTAATTGTTACCTGAGGGCGGAGAATCATCAAACTGGAGTGGTTTGTAAGTATTATGTCTACACCTACAAACAATGCAGATACTTCATTTGGTAAACTGATCGTCGCCCCTGATTTAATTATGGGGCTACCCATAGAGTCCCAGTACACATGAGCTAATTAGCTGGAGGGCATGGGTTAGTCTGTGTCTCCACGTTAGGGATTGGATACAGATAATTGTTCACCAATAGTCTGTATTCAATGTTAAGAATAGGGTTACACAGGTATATAAACTGTGCCAACCCTACAGTTAGTTGTGCTTCTGATTCCATCTTGAATGTCACTGGACTGCTGGAGAATTGCTAGCGGATACTTCTCCATTCCCCAACCCTAAGTAAGTGTTACCTTCTTGTCTGTTAATTGTACTATATTGATGTGTTCACCTTTTTTAAGGAATAAATTATATTTTATTATATCTAAGCCTCGTTCAGTTCAACCCAGATATTTGGTGTTCATTATATCTTGTCATAAGCTACCGTGACAAATAGTGAAGCAAGTTCACAACATGTAGCTTTCATATATAGATGGTGAGATATGCACTTACATCTCAGTGCCTGTACTCAGGGCATATAGTGGTATCTTTTTGATGTCTTCCCCGCCGCAAAGCCGTGAAAGATTCAAAGGGAACTTCTTTTTTTAAAAGCTCAACGTTATATATAAAAAATCAGGAATAGATTTACACAAAACATTGTAAAAGCATAGGGACAGACCAGTTCGTGATACTCTGCATCTTCTCTGGTCTCCGCGACATCCACCACCGATCCAGTCGGCGTTCTACGTCACTTCCAGTTCCTGGTGTTACAACGAAACTGGTCCTCCCGGCAACCCTATGCGTTTCAAAGGTAGTCCTTCTTCGGTAGGGGTCTGTCCCTATGCTTTTACAATGTTTTATGTAAATCTATTCCTGATTTTTTATATATAAAGCTGAGCTTTTTAAAAAAGAAGTTCCCTTTGAATCTTTCACGGGTTTGCAGAGGTGAAGACATCAAAAAGATACCACTATATACCTGAGTACAGGCACTGAAATGTAAGTGCATATCTCACCATCTATATATGAAAGCTACATGTTGTGAACTTGCTTCAGTATTGCGCTCTTTTTTCTTTTCTTCCCTTTCAACGAGGTGCGCTGATTATTTTGGATATCCAGTGTACCTGGTGTATATCGGTATTTTGTCCCTGGGTAATGCAATATGGTAGTGCGTACAGGCATACCCCGCATTAACGTACACAATGGGACCGGAGCATGTATGTAAAGTGAAAATGTACTTAAAGTGAAGCACTACCTTTTCCCCACTTATCGATGCATGTACTGTTCTGCAATCGTCATATACGTGCATAACTGATGTAAATAACGCATGTGTAACAGGCTCTATAGTCTCCCCGCTTGCGCACAGCTTCGGTACAGGTAGGGAGCCGGTATTGCTGTTCAGGAAGAGCTGACAGGCGCATGCGCGAGCTGCTGTTTGCCTATTGAGCTATGTGTACTTACTCGCGAGTGTACTTAAAGTGGGTGTACTTAAAGCGGGGTATGCCTGTATTATGTTTTTGTCTCCTGTGAAAGCGTAGAAATAAAATCAATGAGTCAAGGGTTCAAAGTAACAACGTGAGTTTATCTGCACCAAGGTACAAGAGAGAGAATTAAAAAATGAACTCATGCCTCTGAAAATATATTGCTTGGTATCAAATTTTTATACATTTCAAAATGAGTAATACGCCCTTTAAGGTGGCAGCTTAGAGATAAATAACAATTTGATGACTTACTGCACCGACACACTTTATTCGAGCAAATACCCAGTATGTACCTGGCAGATACCTGGAATGCGCCGCTCCTCACCTCTGACAAGCCCCGTTGCGTTTGCCTTCCCAGCCTGGGTTCATGCCTGGCTGACGGGCGGCTGATCTGTTAAATGATAATGATTAGGATTTATTAGGCTGCAATGCTTTGCATGTCTACCAGATGGCATAAATTCATGAATTGTAATGCAGTATATATATATATACTGTGCAGTATGCCGCACAGCGGGAATAAAATGCTTCAATCCCTGCCTGGAAAATAACCCAATGCACTCGGGCAGAAAACAGTCACAAACCTCAATACACCCGGGTATACCCGAATTCGTGGGACTAGCCGAGCTCGAATAAAGTGTGTCGCCAGTGTATACAAAAATACATATTGATACATAAATATGCTTCATACGCTATATTCTTATCCTATAATTTACTATAATGTGGGCCTCTTGACCTTCTGACTTAAGGAGTTTCCCTGTTCAGCCCTGTGTGTACTGTAGCTGTCAGATAACAGATCATAAGGTCAGCAGAAATATCTAAGGCAGGAAAAATCTCTTATGAATGCATTTTAAATTTCTTTCATGACTCGTAGGAATTACACAAGGGCTAGTCACATCTAGAAGCGACACTCTGCAGAATCAAACATTCATAGATCATACACAAATATACGTACATTCAAACACTCAAAATTTGCTTTATTTTGTACACTAAACTCTTGTGTGGAACCGTATCAAAAGCCTTTGCAAAATCTAAGTAGACAACATCAACTGCATTACCCTGGTCTAAATTCCTACTTACCTCCTCAAAGAAACAAATAAGGTTAGTTTTGCATGATCTAGCCTTCAAATCCTTGCTGACTGTTACTAATAATTTAGTTTTCCATTACGTATTCCTGAATATTATCCCGTATTAAACCTTCAAGTAGTTTCCCCACTATTGATGTAAGGCTTTATTTTGCTGGGTTTGATCTAGCTCCCTTTTTAAATATAGGCACCACATCTGCTTTACACCAATCTTTTGGTACTGAGTCTGTGGAAATGGAGTCCTTGAATATTAAATGTAATGGTTTGGATATTACTGAACTTAACCCTTTAAGAACTCTTGGAAGTATGCCATTGGGGCCAGGTGCCTTAATTACTTTAATTTTAACAGGAAGCCTATGAACTTCGTCCTCAGTTAACCAATTGTTTGTTAATATAGAGGTTGTGGATTCCTCCTGCAGTACTTCTATTGAAATTGATTCTTCCCTAGGAAACACAGAGGCAAATAATATGTTTAATACCTCTGCTTTTTCCTTATCTCCAAAAATCTGCCTGCCCATCTCACACTGAAAGGATCCTATATTTTATTTTCTGATTTTTTTTGTTATTAAGTTACTTAAAGAACTTTTTAGGCATGATCTTACTTTTTATTGCAATACTTTTTTCATTATCCATTTTTGCTAATTTGATTGCCCTTTTGCAATTTTTGTTACATTCCTTATAATTCTGATACGATGGGGGCTATGCACTAAGCTCAATGGCTTTGCGTTCTGATTTGGCCAAAAAGCAGGTTCGTTAAAAAGTGAAGCCGGGGACGCGATTCACTAAAGCCTTGAGGCCATTTTTTAACGTACCTGCTCAAAATAGCTCAGAACAGCTACAGCGTACGTTTGCTTTTTTCCCCCCCTGCTAGCGTTCTTAACCTTTCCGTTCGCTAGCTGATAGAAAAAAAAGCCGCATGTAACATTTGCATGGAGATTTGCCATCTCCATGCAAGACTGTTACAGGCGATCGTACACTACATAAATACATTTTAATAATAGTGTACATGAGCAGGGGGTCTCTGGAGCTGAATCGCATTGGTTTCAGGTCCAAGGACCCCCTACTTCACTAGATATAGGCCATGTTATGGGGTGCCGGTATCCCCTGCAGTTTAAAGTTCCCGCGTCACGTGACTGGGATATTTACATTCTGTAGGGGATACCGGCACCCCATAAAGGGGCCTATATCTCCTGAAGTAGGGGGTCCCCGAGGCTGAAACCAATGCAGTTCAGCTCAGGAGACCCCCTGCACATCTACACTACTGTCAAAACACACACAACAATAAACAATAATTCATTACTGTAGCGGCTATCCGCTATGGTAATGAAGCTGCTTTAATGTATTTTTAATAATAGTGTACAGGAGCAGGGGGTCTCCTTTAGCTGAATCGCATTGATTTCTGCCTCAGAGGCCCCTTGCTTCCCGAGTTACAGGCCCCGGTATGGGGCATCGGAGGCCAATGTCGCCGCCATCTTTATAGCGTCCAAGACGCGACGTGCCCACTATAAAGATGGCATCTGCACAGGCACAGATGCCCCAAACCGGGGCCTGTAACTCGGGAAGCAGGGGGTCTCTGAGGCAGAAATCAATGCGGTTCAGCTCAGGGGACCCCCTGCTCCCGCACAATATTATTAAAATTTACATTAATGCAGCTTCATTACCTTAGCAGATAGCCGCTAAGGCAATGAAGGGGTTAAGGCACATTAGCATGTTTATTGGGGACAATTGCCCCCAATAAACAACACACATCCCCCCCGCCCCCTAACACATACAGTACTGTAATGGGCAAAATTACTATTATCCACATATGGATAATAATGCATTTGCCCATTTTAAATACATATAAATTACAATAAATACAGTCAAAACATATTACACTTACGTTTTACAGGCACCCACGATGAAGGCCATCATCATCTTCATTCTGCCCATGCCCCTCCAGTGCTGCAAAACATGCACAACAATCACAATAGCCAATGTAATGTCCCTAACCCCTTAATCACCAAAGCGGTTATTAACCGCTACAGTCATTAAGGGGTTAACCCACCCTCACCCACCACTCGGGAGGCCTACATACTGTCCCTCACTAACCCCCCACCCAGTGAGGCCTAACCACCCTCACCCACTACCCACAAGGGAGGCCTACCCACATACACTTGGGGCCAATACCCCCTCCCCCCCCCCCCCCCCAACACATACAGTACAATAATGTGCAAATAACTATTATCCAGATATGGATAATATATTATTTGCCCATTATGAAACACATAAAACATGCATAAATCAAAACATGAATTTGTAATCTTAAAATCACCACATTGCATGTTAAAATAACATACAGATAGATAAACATAACATACAGGGGCAATAATAGAGCATAAAATAAAATGCATTTACATATAAAAATCACATAGAATACACCCATTCAGTGTCCATGAATGTATGTTTATACATAGGAACATAGCTACATTCACGGGCATTAAATGGGACTGAAAAAATAAAATACATGAATCAAAAATCAAAAAAACCTGTAAAAGTAAAAATAATAAACTTTTCTTTTGTTTACTCACCATTAGATGTCCACTGTCCGAAATCCAAGCGACCCGGAAGCACAGGAACCAATCCACAGGTAAACCATAAAATAAAAAACCATAACAAATCCACGTCTGTGTCTTCTATGGGGTCTTCTCCGTCTTCTTCTGTCTTCTTCTTCTTACGCCACGCCCTTCTTCTCTTCTTAGGAGAGGCTTGGGGGAGAACGGATGTGACGTCTTTGAAAGCCTGTCACATGGTACTAGAGCCAATCAGAGTTGGGATGTATTTCCCACGCTCTGATTGGCTACCGTACCATGTGAGGCCGGCCATCTTTCTTTTCATGACGTCATCTTAAAGGCAATTGTAGCACAGCCATTCTGATTGGCTGGCGTCATTGCCTTTAAATGACGTCATCAAAATTATAATTTTTTCCCCAAATCACATGGTTTTCACCGGGGACTCACGTGGGCCTGGGGTATTAACCCTGTATGTAAAATAATAGATCATGTATTTATGGAGGGGCACAGGGGGTGGGTTATATATTTAATAAATATAATGTTTATTGTGGGGCAATGTATTGTTTTTATTGTGGGTACTGGGGGTGGAGGGGAGGGGGTATTGAACCAAGGGTATGTGGGTAGGCCTCCCGGCTTGGTATTGGGTGAGGGTGGTTAGGCCTCATGGGTGGGGGGGTAGTGGGGGAGAGTATGTAGGCCTCCCGAGTGGTGGGTTAGGGTGGGTTAACCACTTAATGACTGTAGCGGTTAATAACCGCTATGGTGATTAAGGGGTTAGGGGACATTACTGTACATTGGCTGTTTTTATTCTTGTTTCTGTTTTGCAGCATCGGAGGGGGCATGGACGGTGATGAAGATGCGGATGGCCTTCATCGTGGCAGCCGGACAAGGGTGAGTGCTATATGTATTTAATGTATTTATTGTTCTTTATGTATTTAAAATGGGCACATTCACTATTATCCATTTGTGGATAATAGTAATTGTGCCCATTATTATACTGTATGCGTTGGGGGGGGGGGGGGGTGGGGTTGATGTGTCCTTGTATAAGTATGTATGTGTGTTTGACAGTTAATGGAATTTGGGGGGGGGGGCACAGAATTGGTACTGCAGGCTTGCGGGTAACACCCGAGGGCTCTCGCCGGCCTATAGTTTCATTGATGTGCATATATGTGTATGTTAGGGGGGTATAGGGGTTGTTGGGGTAATATATATATAAATATATTTAGTGTGGGGCTGTTGTGTGTGTAATTTTTTTATTGTGGGTAGCAGGGGTGTGTGAAGGGGGTATTTTGCCCAACGGTGGTTTGATTAGGGCTTGCGGGTGGGTAGCGGGAGGGCTTAACCCCTTCATGAAGGGGTTAAGTGCACCCGCAACCCACCCGCAAGCCCTAAACAAGCAACAAGGGCCAAATACCCCCTTCACCCACCCCCGCTACACACAATAAACCTGGCACGGCGGGTTAACCCCTTCATTGCCTTAGCGGTTAGCATTTGAACCTGTATTGCTGAATGAATTGCCAATCCTGTACCTGATTGCTTCATTGTCCAACCCCTAAGTAAGTGTCCATTTCTTCTCTGTTATTTGTATCATCTTGTGTGTTCTCCTTCTTTAAGGAATATCTTTAATATATCTAAGTCGTGTTCAATTCCACCCAGATATTTTGGTGTATATTATACCGTGTCACAAGCTACCGTGACAACCAGCCAGCACCACCTTCCCTCACCCCTACCGTACACCCTCCGGTGCCTCCGCTACTTATACTCTCTCACCCGCAGCTCACGTCCCCGCCGGCTCTCCCCCCATCACCCCCCCTTCACCCGCAGCTCTCACCACATGCAGGCCCCGTTTTCTCTCCCCTCAGTGGGGACGCCAGGAGCGCCGGGGAGGGGGGGTGGAAGGAGCGCACGCCGCTTCTCCTCACCACCCGCGGGGCCCTGTTCTTTCTCCCCTCCCCTCAGCGGGGAACGCCGGGAGCGTGGGTGTAACGGATCAGGGGACACGCGCCTCTCAGCGGGTCCCCGTCACCTCTAGCTCCACGGCAGCCTCCTGCTCTGCTTCTCCGCTCTCTCAGCAGCTTACCTCCTCCACGCCGAGCCGTTCCTCCGCAGTGCACACCGCACCTGCATGCACGCGATCGGGGAGCACGCACGGCAGCCTTACAGAAGGTGCGCACACCCGATCCTCTTAACTGCCCTCCGGTGCAGCTGGCGCCACCCCTCGTCGGCTACAGACCATTACTAGCGTTCACACCCCTGCCTCCCTCCTGGACCTATCCCTGCATTCACTCAGACAGGCCTCCGCTCCTCCCCCTGCTACCATTGGTCCTTCCCCCTTTATTACCTCAGTCTGCCCTCTCCGTCGTCGCTCAGCATAGCTTCTCTGTGGCTCCAGTGTGCAGTAACTTGTGCTTAGCTCTCGGTTCCAGCTCCTTGTTCCTGACCCTGCCTCTGTTTGGATTTCTCTGGTTTGATCTCTGCTTTACTACGTGTACCTCTCTACTCCTGGACTCTGCTTTGGACACCCCTACGCTGCTCTCTCCTGCCCCTGACCCTAGGCTCTTGGACATTAACCCTCCGACTTCTGGCACCCCGGACTCTGCAAGTATATGGTTAACCCTTTTCTCACCAGGCCCAGCAACGCAAATTACCACACTCCGGGCACGCCCTCCCTGCTGTGGGTGCGTGTTATACCCTTACCCACCTCAGTACTAGGGACTGGCTAGGTCTGTGGGCATACACGTGTTACAGTATGCTGAGCCCAACAAACGCAGACCCCCCTGAGGTGGGCCAAGGTGTCACTATGGATCACTGACAATTTTTAAGTGACCAAGTTACTGCTGTGGCGCAAAAACTCTCTGCACTCTCCCTGCGGGATTCTCCAGCTGTACTGTCCCCTCCTGCCCCACTACCTGCGGGTAATCTGGAACCACGTATTCCACCTCCTAATCGATATGCCGGAGACCCCCTTACTTGTCGGGGATTCTTGAATCAGTGTGACGTCCAATTTGAAATGTCCCCATCTCGGTTTCCCTCAGGTCGTTTGAAGGTGGCTTATGTCTATGCTCTGCTCACTGGTGACGCGCTTGCTTGGGCTTCCCCCCTCTGGGAACACCGATCAGATTTAACCCAAGATTATCCCAAGTTACGGTGAGAATTTCAACTGGTCTTCGACACACCAGCGCGTAGAGAGTCTGTCGCTTCTTCTCTGTTCCATCTTTCCCAGGGTCGCCGGCCGGCTGCAAGATACGCGGTGGAGTTCTGCACCATCGCTGCAGAGACCCAGTGGAACGATGAAGCTCTCGCCACCGGCTACTGGCAGGGTTTGTCTAAATCCCACAAGGATGACCTCGCAGCTCATGTTCATCCTTCATCCCTAGAGGAACTCATTGCCCTCAGCAGCCGGATGGATCAGTGCATTCAAGAGCGACGTCACGAATGCCAGCGTCCTCGCTTACTGTTTCCAATGCCTGTTTCTCCTAGGTCTCCTCCCTCGGCTCTTCCGGCGTTGGACACCCCCGAACCGATGCAGATCGGTAGCCAACAGCTTCGGGCCACTGAGAGAACATGCCGCCGTGATGAGGGACTCTGCTACAACTGCGGTTCCCCGGAATACCAACCACGTCACTGTCGCCTGAGACCGGGAAACAAGAACGCCCAGTAAAGGTAGAGGGGCTTCTACTGGGTACCATTTCGCCTTGCACCTCGTCCCACAAAGAGCTACTGAAGAGAATCCTTCTTCCCATAACTCTTCCGGCTCCTAATATCAAGGTAGAGGTTGAAGCCTTCATCGACTCCGGGTCTGGTGGCAACTTTTTGGATCATGACTATGCTTGCAATAATCATATCCCGTTAGTCAAGAAGAAGTCGCCTATCGGCCTGGAGGCTATCGACGGCCGACCGCTTCAACCAGCCTTCATTATTTGGGAATCGATTCCCCTCACCATGACCACCGCGGATGGTCATACTGAAATCATCGTCTTCGATGTCTTTCACTCCCCCACTGTCCAGGTCATTTTGGGACTGCCGTGGCTCCAGCTTCACAACCCGCGGGTTGATTGGACCAACGAACTACCGATCCAGTGGGCTTCTACCTTGGAGAAGACGGTCTCACCTCCCGCTACTGTGCTCGCTGGTCTCAACGCCTCCACTCCCTGCCAGAGGTATACCACGACTTCTCGGATGTCTTTAACAAGACCCAGGCTGAAGTTCTTCCTCCACATCGTTCGTACGACTGTCCCATCAAACTAATTCCTGGAACCACTCTTCCCAAGTCCAAATCTTATCCCTTGTCTGTCCCCGAGACCGAAGCTATGGCAAACCTACATCGAGGAAAACCTTAAGAAAGGGTTTATTCGGAATTCCACCTCCCCTGCTGGGGCCGGTTTCTTCTTCGTGAAAAAAGACCCTGCATCGACTTTCGTGGGCTTAACAAGATTACAGTCAAAAATCGGTACCCTCTTCCTCTAATTTCCGAACTCTTCGACCGGCTCCAAGGAGCCTCTATATTTTCAAAACTTGACCTGAGAGGAGCCTACAACCTCATCCGGATACGAGATGGTGACGAATCTATTTAGATGACATCTTCATATTCTCCAAGAACCTGGAAGAACACATTCGTCACACTAGGGTGGTTTTCTCACGTCTGCGTGCTAATCGCCTCTACGCGAAAATGGAGAAATGTCTTTTCCACCAATCTTCCACAGCCTTCCTTGGCTATATAATCTCTGATAAGAGTTTCACCATGGATCCTGAGAAATTGAAGTCTGTTTTGGATTGGCCGATGCCGAATTCCTTGAAAGCCGTTCAGCAATTCCTGGGTTTCTCTAACTACTATCGAAAATTCATCCGTAATTTCTCCACTATCGCACTGCCCATTACGGCTTTGACCAAGAAGGGTGCTGATCCCACAGCATGGTCTCCCGAAGCCATCAAAGCCTTCGAGTTCCTCAAAAAGACTTTCGTCTCCGCCCCATCCTTTGGCATCCGGATACAGCTCTTCCCTTCACCCTGGAAGTAGATGCTTCCGATGTGGGGGCCGGGGCAGTACTCTCACAAAGATCTTCTCCTCAAGGAAAACTCTATCCATGTGTACTGCACCGACACACTTTATTCGAGCAAATACCCAGTATGTACCTGGCAGATACCTGGAATGCGCCGCTCCTCACCTCTGACAAGCCCCGTTGCGTTTGCCTTCCCAGCCTGGGTTCATGCCTGGCTGACGGGCGGCTGATCTGTTAAATGATAATGATTAGTATTTAATAGGCTGCAATGCTTCGCGTGTCTACCAGATGGCATAAATTCATGAATTGTAATGCAGTATTTATATATATACTGTGCAGTATTGCAGCCAGCGGGAATAAACAAGAGAGCAACTAATCTTCAATCCCTGCCTGGAAAATACCTCAATGCACTCGGGCAGAAAACAGTCACAAACCTCAATACACCCGGGTATACCCGAATTCGTGGGACTAGCCGAGCTCGAATAAAGTGTGTCGCCAGTGTATTCTTTTCCAGGAAATTCTCTTCTGCCGAGAGAAATTATGATGTCGGGAACCATGAACTTTCGGCTATCAAATTAGCTCTGCAGGAATGGAGACATCTTCTCGAGGGTACCAAAGAGCCAGTAGCCAGTCTCACCAATCACAAAAACTTATTATATATCGAGGGGGCTCGTCGTCTAGGATCCCGCCAAGCACGTTGGGTATTGTTTTAATTACACGATCTCTTATATCCCCGGTACCAAGAATATCAAGGCCGATGTTCTTTCTCGCCAATTTTCTACGGAGGGAGGATCTAACGAATCTTCTGAGATGATCCTTCCCGCAAAACATATCATTCTGCCAATAATTTTGATATCCTGGATGAAATCAATAAAGCTCAGACTCATATTCCTAGGAGATTTAAGATGCCAGAAGGTCGTCTGGACGCTGCTCCACGTTTTCACCACAAGATCCTTGAGTGGGGGCATTCTTCAAGGTCTGCGGGGAATGCAGGCTTCAAGAGAACTGTGGACCTTACTAAACAGACCTTTTGGTGGCCCAAAATTAACAAGGACATTTTTGATTTCTCCAGAGCTTGCCCAGTGTGTGCTCAGAGCAAGTCCGCCCGACACAAACCTTCGAGTCTTCTCCTGCCTCTTCCTGTTCCAGAGCGGCCTTGGAAACATATTTCTATGGACTTTATTGTAGAACTACTTAATTCTCACGGTATGAATACGATCCTCGTGGTAGTGGACAGGTTTTCTAAGCACACACACTTCATACCCCTCAAGGGTCTTCCTAATTCAGCTACCCTGGCTGACATTTTTTCTAAAGAAATCTTCAGGTTACACGGTGTACCACTTTCCATTGTTTCTGACAGAGGTACTCAATTTATCTCTAAATTTTGGAGAGCGTTCTCACAAAGGCTTGGCATCTCCCTTCTCTTCTCCTCGGGTTACCATCCACAAACCAACGGCCAGACGGAAAGAATGAATCAAACCTTGGAGCAGTATCTCAGATGCTTTGTATCAGAATCTCAAGACAATTGGGTGGACCTATTACCCTGGGCGGAGTTCGCCAATAATTCACTGAAGAATGAATCCACGCAAGAGTCGCCTTTTTTCATTAATTATGGGTACCATCCCAGCAGTCTTCCCCTCTCCTCCCTCCCCTCTGGTGTTCCTGCAGCGGATACTCATGTTACCAATCTACAGAGTTCCTGGAAGAGAATTCAAAGAGCCTTACAGGGGCCCATTCAAAGACAAAAGATGCAAGCAGATCGGCAACGTCAGGTGGGGCCAGTATACAAACCTGGAGACAGAGTGTGGCTTTCCTCAAGAAATATCAAACTCAAAACTCCTTCCCAGAAGCTGGCTCCTAGATTTTTGGGTCCCTTCAAGGTTCTCGAATGGATCAATCCGGTAGCATATCGTCTTTCACTTCCTCCCACCATGAAAATTCCTTCTGTGTTTCACGTATCCCTCCTGAAACCTTTTGTCCAAAATGTACACTATCCGGACTGCCCTCTGAGACCTAATCCCGTCAAAGTACAAGGACAACAGGAATACGAAGTTCAGTCCATTCTTGATTCACGTTGATCCAGGGGCAGACTCCAATTCCTCGTTCATTGAAAGGGATATGGCCCAGAGGAACGCTCATGGGTACCGTGTCATCACATCCATGCTCCAGCTCTTCTCAAACAATTTAGTCGGAAATTTCCTCACAGGCCTTGGGAGGATCGTCCGGAGTCCGATCCTCAAGGGGGGGTACTGTAACGGATCAGGGGACACGCGCCTCTCAGCGGGTCCCCCTCACCTCTAGCTCCACGGCAGCCTCCTGCTCTGCTTCTCCGCTCTCTCAGCAGCTTACCTCCTCCATGGCCAGCCGTTCCTCCGCGGAGCACACCGCACCTGCATGCACGCGATCGGGGCGCGCACACGGCAGCCTTACAGAAGGCGCGAGCACCAGATCCTCTTACCTGCCCTCCCGTGCTACTGGCGCCGCCCCTCATCGGCTGCAGGCCATTACTAGCGTTCACACCCCTGCCTCCCTCCTGGACCTATCCCTGCGTTCACTCAGACAGGCCTCCGCTCCTCCCCCTGCTACCATTGGTCCTTCCCCCTTTATTACCTCAGTCTGCCCTCTCCGTCGTCGCTCAGCATAGCTTCTCTGTGGCTCCAGTGTGCAGTAACTTGTGCTTAGCTCTCTGTTCCAGCTCCTTGTTCCTGACCCTGCCTCTGTTTGGATTTCCCTGGTTTGATCTCGGCTTGGCTTTACTACGTGTACCTCTCTACTCCTGGACTCTGCTTTGGACACCACTACGCTGCTCTCTTCTGCCCCTGACCCTAGGCTCTAGGACATTAACCCTCCGACTTCTGGCACCCCGGACTCTGCAAGTATATGGTTAACCCTTTTCTCAACATGCCCGGCAACGCATCTTACCACACTCCGGGCACGCCCTGCCTGCTGTGGGTGCGTGTTATACCCTTACCCACCTCAGTATTGGGGACTGGCCAGGTCTGCGGGCATGCAGGCGTTACAGCGGGGGTGAACCACGCGCAGGGAACAAAGGGAGGGGGGAGAGAACCACCGCCAGGGACGGTGTGGGGGGGAAACAAGCACTGGGGACAGGGGGGGGGGGAAACCAATCGTCTGGGATGGGGGGGACTCACACACCCCCACCTCCCCACCCAAGATTCACACCCACCAACCCCCCACCCAAGATTCACCCCCCACACACCCAACCAAGATTCGCCCCAAAAGATTCACACCCACCCAAGATTCACCCCCCCACACCTAAGATTTACCCCCGACTCAAAATTCACCCTCACCCCACCCACCCAAGATTCACCCCTACCCAAGATTCACCCCCGCCCAAAAGATTCACCCCCCGCCCACCCAAGATTCAGACTCCTTCATCCAACCCAAGATTCACCCCCCCCCCCCCCCCCCCCACCAAACAATTATTAGGGATTCACATCCCGGGCAACGCTGGGTCTCTCAGCTAGTAATCTATATACTATAACTCCCAGCATCATCTGGTCTCGTTATGATAGTTATGTATTTCCAAATAAGATAAGAAAGGAAATCAGATATCTGTAAACTTAAGAGTGTTTCTGTCGTAAGGGAAAAATAATGCTCTCTAAAGCACTTATCTCCAATGCTCTAGTCAACCATTGTGTCATATTTGGTGTCAATACATTCTTCCAGTTAGCCACCAGATTGTACATTGCTTCTAACAGTGAATGTGTGATTAGAAAACGAGTTCGATTTAAGGACATACTTTTTATCCACATCTAATGCACCCAACAAAACCATTAAAGGATCCAACTGGAGACTAAAAACAATCATTTCCTTTATGATTTATAAAACTTGTATCCAATAGGTTTGTATTTTAGAACAAGACCGCCATAAATGAAAAAAATGGACCTTCATAGTTACATAGTAGATGAAGTTAAAAAAAGACATGCTGTGACGGTAGTGGGTAGCCAGTCCAAATAATAAAGGTGAAGCCCAACTGGTTACCCCTGAAAACTGTGGGTCCCTGTCAGATAAAGTAGCACCATAAGCCAGGAACACTAATCTATATCTAAAACCTGTCCTGTTGTGAGTTTTACCTGTTCCCCTTTCTCAATAAACATGAGACTTTGGGAGTGGGAGTTTTAGGTCGGATATTTCATTCAAAATGTGTTTATCTTGTTTGCAGGAGTTTGTGGGACAAAGTTACCGGTAGTCCCATAATTCTCCCCAATGTGCAGGCATGATTTGCGGGTCAGCGTGGTGAATTACACCAGGGCTACACAGTGTAGTAGTAACAACAATAACAAGATTAAAAATACTAGAAATATAATATAATAAAAAACATCCCTTTAGCTCGTGCATCAATACACAGAAATTCACAAGAATACACACCAAATAAGTGTCCCATGGAACTAGTTGTTGGATTAAAGTTTATGTATTAATGTGTTAATATTGAGGACACCGGTTTCGGACATGGTGTTTTGCTGCACTTACTGGTGAGATACAGCCATCGACTGGAAAAGGGGTTTGTCTGTAAAGAAATGTGCTGATTTGCTAGCACAGACTATTTAGCCAAGAAGGTAATAGGGGACCCCTGCAGCTGTCAAGTAATGTAATGGTGATGTAGGTGCTCCCTAGGTAAGTATTATGAACAACAGACAGAGAAAAGAAACCTAGTTTTGGGCACTCAGATACTAATGGGTGAGGTATGAAAAAATTAAAACAACTTTAATAAACCACTATTAGTATCAGTGCACATATCCTGAATATATAATAAACACAGCGGCCACAGAAATAGACCCTAGTTTGGTCTGCCAGTAGCCATGGCACTGCGACTCCAAATTTTTGCTAGATAGGTACTACAAAAAGTAGAGCAGATAGTGGTGTAAATCCCGTCAATATCCTTGTCAGTGTAGACAGATTGAGCGGCAAGCTACTGGTTAAAATGCTCCCTTGGACAATCCAATATAGAAGCCACCTTGTTAGTTTGCACGCTGCAAATGCTGGGAGGCAATTCTGCCAGCTGACTCGCATGTAGGCGTCTGAGTCATGCGCGTGCACCCGTGTGCCACTCAATCTGTCTACACTGACAAGATAGATGCACATTAGTGCACTCTACTTATGACTTAGTACTGACCTACCCTCTCATTAGCACTGACCCTTTATTGAACAGCTCTGACTAACAGAGCAGGTGTCGGGTCAGTGCCGTTTACCTTAGTTACACCTATGAACTGTGTGAATAATCAGTACAAGTTTAAAGGTATACTTCAGATGTGAGGGTCACAGGCGTACCACACATTGAGCTGTGCCTGCTGTTTCTACCAGTGTAGCTAGTCTATGTATTAGTGCTATACATTTGCCATATTTCTTCTGGCTGGGGAATACATTAACCCCTACATACCCAGTTTCAAACACACCTAGGACTTACCATCTATCCAGGTGACTGGGTTTGATTACATTACCCTGATTTTACCATTTACACCTTATAGCAACGGGATTTACACCACTATCTGCTCTATGTCTTGTAGTACCTATCTAGCAAAAATTTGGAGTCGCAGTGCCACGATTATTGTTCATGGTTCAGAATTTAGGGTCCAAGCATTTAATACTCGTTTTGATCCCCAATATTTTAATAGTGGTTTATTAAAGTTGTTTTAATGGTAGCCCTGTTTCCCCCACCCCTAAGTGAGATATAGGGGGGGTGACTGTAAATAGCTACCGGTGCTGCCCCTTTACCTGTTTTGTACGCAGGAGCCTAAGCGTTCGCCGCTGGAAGCCTGGGGTGAATTACTCTTACTACTACTATATGGTGCAGCGCCTCCACCTGCGATGGCTCCCAGCAGAGCGGGAGTTGTTCCTTGCAGGACACATACAAATGAACACATACACTGGATGTGAAATAGCAAAGGGCTTTACTGAACATAACATATCTCTTAACGCTCTAATGTACTGACATAACTTTATGATAATATCTTATCACTCTACCCACTAAAGACACAACTAGCCACACACCTCGCAGGGCTTTGTACCCCACACCTTATTCCCTGAGTCCCAAGTGTCCCAAGAGTTATGCAACCCACCCCTTAGGCATGATCAGTGCCTGTGTGGTATCAGTAATGGTGGTGCACTTGGTGACTGTACCTGCCGAGTGTTTCCACACTCGGTATGATGAATCTTCACAAAGGATCCGCTGATCCTGCGATGAAACCTGCCTCCGCGTGGGGTGATGTCCCGCCAGATGCTCCCACCGTGAAGACTATCTCTTTCTTGAAGAGGTTTGTTCCCAGACCAAACTTGCCAGGCCACGTGCACACAGCTGTGTCCCTGACTTTTATAACACACCTGACTGCTGAGGGGATCCGTTCCCTATCTAGGGCATGTCCCTGTAGCAGCTCCAACCTTTCAATGACTCAGGGCCTAACTGGGCCTGGGGTGTAGGGGCTACTTGCCTTCCTGCACGCAGAGCTCCTTCTCTAATGTGACAGGTTCCTATCCTAGGGCCTGTCCCTGTGACCACCCACCCTCACTAGTGGGAAGTCAGAGCCTCAATTCTAGCCTGGGGATTCCTGGCCTATGGCAGAAGCTCGCAGCTCTCTGCCCCCCTTCTTTCCCCCTCTGTCTCCTAAGCTTGACTGACTCATGTGCTTCACAGTCTGTTTCCTGACTCTGCACACAACATTGTATCAAATCCCCTGCTGCAGAGAATCTGCAAGTCTCAGTGGCTGGCTGGCTGCAGGTGACAGGGATTATAGGGCATTCCCCAGAGACTGCTGGGAGATGTAGTCCACTCAGGACCTCTTTCCTATGGGAACCGCGTGCGCGATCTCTCCTGCGCCTGTGCGAACCTGCAATGGCCGCCGCTACCCTTGCCAACCTCTGTGCATTGCGCGAACCTTGCACCACCCACAACATGGCCACCATGGCTATCTGCGCATGTGCAACCCTTCGTGCATGCGCGAGCATCAGGACCCCGACGGCGCCAACCCAGATGGCGGGGCCCACAGGGAGAAGTTGCCATCTCCTTCCCCCACTGTCACAGGGGTAAGGCAGGGGGCAAAGGAAAATCAGGGGAACCGGGAGTGACGATCTTACACTCTCCCCCTGGTGAAAATACCAACGTCCCCGCTTGGAGGACAGCATCACCCAGCACAAAGTTATATAATAAAAATGCAGGACATGATATATACAACTTATCACATGTGCTTTGTATGAATTGGTACACCACATAACAACCACAGTAATACCCGAGGCCAGCTGAGTGTAAGCTGTTTGCTGAGACCAATTGTGGGGTGCCCTTAACTGATAATGTGGGGGTACCTCACTTTGACTGTTGTGAGCCTCCGCCTGGGTAATCTCTTGGAGATCATGCTCTGGGGTAACAGTCACTGGTTCCGTACTACTTCCTCCCCCTGGTGGAAGGAATAGCACAGTGTCTCTTGGCCAGACCTTTACCCGGCCATCCGCGGCATGGATGCGGTAGGCCAGGAGATCTTGACCTTTTCCGCGGTCCACCACATGGTGAATGGAGCGCTCCTTTTTGTGCTTAAAGAAGGCAATTTTCACGGGATCACTCACAACACAGTCCTTGTCCCTGAGCACATGGGAGGCTTCCACTGGGAAGCGAGCGATAAGCAAAGTCTCGGTACTTAATGTCTTTACCACATCCTGCAGGGGGTAAAGGGTTGGTGCCTCACCACGGCGGTGATTCACGGTGGCCAACTGGTCCTCGGGGACGCAGTCAGTTCCCACCTCGGCTGTCTTGGGACCTGTCCCCGGCACTTCTGGGGAAGTCCACTCACTTTCTGGAAACTCGGGAGCGTTGGATCCCAGTCCTGGCACCATTTGGGTTGGAGCGCACGGACTCACACTCAGTCCAGGTAGGGTAGCGATTATGGTGACACACGGGCCCACCGTCAGGTCATGAGCAACCTCACCTCGGGCCCACGGGCCCACCGCAGAGCAAGCGGCAGCATCTGGATACACTTCATCTAGGGTACACGGACTCGCAGCAGGCTCTGTATCCGCCGAGATAGTTGGCTCTGTGTCTTTGCAGGAGTGGTCCACCGGCTGGCGCATCACCACGAGTTGTTGGTCGCTGGAATCACTAAGAGAGGATGGGAGTAGAGACACCTTACCCTGTGATTCCGGAATCTGCGGTTCTGGAATCTGTGGTTCTGAGTGTGGAACCAAGTCTAGATCTGGGGTGCACGGACCCCCTGAAACATCTGGTATAGCATACTGATTCGGTGCGGCCACAGCGTCGCATTCGTCCATTTTGGTCAATGTAGCTTGAAAATCTTGCGGTTCTAGAGTCGTGGTTAGTGCACACAGGGCCTCCACATCCGTGGTTGCGCAAGGGGGGTTAGCAGCATCGATCTCCCCGGTGGAGAGGCCAATTGCACCTTTCTCTGCTGGTTCCGGCTCTAGAACCGACTCTGGAACCGGATCTGGAACCGCGGTTAGAGTGTTTGAGCCGTCCAAAACTTCTGTGAGGGATGTAAATTGATTACCTGCATTGACCGGTCCAGTATTGAGGTAGATCGCCTCTTCCTCAGCAGTTTCTGTAGGCTGCAGCAGCTTGGGAAGCAGGAACTGTGCCCCGCAGCAGGCACACTGGGGTCCCCAGGTCAATTCACAACCTGGGAAATCACATTTGGAACATGGACATTTGAGACACTTCTTCCCTTCCACTTGTACCACCAAAACCCCAGTTGGTAACTGATAGGGATCAAAGTCCAGACCAGCAGGTATATCCAAGTCCTTTTGTAAGCATGGACACAAAAGAACGATTACGTTCACTCCTCTTATTCGCCACTCTCCATACAACTGAGGGTGTGATTTACTGCATCCGTTACTTCTCTTATGGTGAACAGAAGTGGCTGATTGCTGCTCAAGGCTCTCCCTCCCCCTGGTGGACTCTAGAGGAGGGGCACTTTCTTTTAAGGAGTGTTTCTGGCTCTGCACTGAGTCACTCACATTGCGGGGCGGGGCTCTGGTTTTCCCGCCAGTCCCGTACAGATTTCTGCAAAACATTTTGGTGCAGCCTGGCAGTCAGCCGCACATGTGCCATTTTGAGTTGGCGGGAGCCGCCATTTTAGGTGGGACTCACTGTTAGCAGCTCTTGCTGCAGGAGCCTCCATTTTGATCACAGTCCTGTTAACTACACTAGGGCTCTCGGTGCCTGCAGAATCTGCCAAGTCAGGGTAAATAAAGGGGCACCCAATGGTCGGACCCTCGGGCAGATTCAAGAATTGGGGACCATCTTCCTCGCTTATGGCATGGCCTACATACATCAGTATAGTACTCCATTGCAAGGTGATATCATACCTTCGCCCTCTGACCCACGTACAAGCTAGCCTAGGGAGTTTCTGAACATGCACCTGGAAGTCTAGCAAAGACACGGCAGCAGTGACTGCCCCCATGGCAACCATGTGGTTAGGAGTCGTGCTAAGCTTCAAGGCCCATGTGTAGACCTCCTGCCTTGAGAGCACCCACATGGTGAAAAATTAAATTGACAAATTTGACTGAAAAATAGGATAGGGCACCCCAGGTCTGATCTCAGTAGCGCCTCCAAATGTAGCCCTGTTTACCCCATCCCTAGGTGAGATATGGGGGTAGTGACTGTAAATAGCTACCGATGCTGCCCCTTTACCTGTTTGGCTCGCAAGAGCCTAAGCCTTCGCCGCTGGAAGCCTGGGGTGAATTACTCTTACTACTTCTATATGGTGCAGCACCTCCACCTGCGATGGCTCCCAGCAGAGCGGGAGTTGTTCCTCGAATGACACATACAAATGAACACATACACTGGATGTGAAATAACAAAGGGCTTTACTGAACATAACATATCTCTTAACGCTCTAATGTACTGACTTATAACTTTATGATAATATCTTACCCACTAAAGACACAACTAGCCACACACCTCGCAGGGCTTTGTACCCCACACCTTATTCCCTGAGTCCCAAGTGTCCCAAGAGTTATGCAACCCACCCCTTAGGCGTGATCAGTGCCTGTGTGGTACCGGTAATGGTGGTGCACTTGGTGACTGTACCTGCCGAGTGTGTCCACACTCAGTATGATGAATCTCCACAAAGGATCCGCTGATCCTGCGATGAAACCTGCCTCCGCGTGGGGTGATGTCCCGCCAGATGCTCCCACCGTGAAGACTGTCTCTTTCCTGAAAAGGTCTGTTCCCAGATCAAACTTGCCAGGCCACGTGCACAAAGCTGTGTCCCTGACTATTTTATAACACACCTGACTGCTGAGGGGATCCGTTCCCTATCTAGGGAATGTCCCTGTAGCAGCTCCAACCTTTCAATGACTCAGGGCCTAAGTGGGCCTGGGGTATAGGGCCTAGTGTAGGGGCTACTTGCCTCCCTACACACAGAGCTCCTTCTCCTTCTCTAATGTGACAGGTTCCTATCCTAGGGTCTGTCCCTGTGACCACCCACCCTCACTAGTGGGAAGTCAGGGCCTAAATTCTAGTCTGGGGATTACTGGCCTAGGGCAGAAGATCGCAGCTCTCTGCCCCCCTTCTTTCCCCCTCTGTCTCCTAAGTTTGACTGACTCGTGCTTCACAGTCTGCTTCCTGACTCTGCACACAACATTGTATCAAATCCCCTGCTGCAGAGAATCTGCAAGTCTCAGTGGCTGGCTGGCTGCAGGTGACAGAGATCATAGTGCATTCCCCAGAGGCTGCTGGGAGATGTAGTCCTCTCAGGACCTCTTTCCTATGGGAACCGCGTGCGCGATCTCTCCTGCGCCTGTGCGAAGCTGCAATGGCCACCGCTACCCTTGCCAACCTCTGCGCATTGCACGAACCTTGCGCCACCCACAACATGGCCGCCGCTATCTACACATGCGCAACCCTTCGTGCGTGCGCGAACATCAGGACCCCGACGGCGCCGACCCAGATGGCGGGGCCCACCGGGAGAAGTTGCCGTCCCCTTCCCCCACTGTCACAGGGGTAAGGCAGGGGGCAAAGGAAAATCAGGGAAACGGGAGTGACCCCCTTACACTATTTTTTCATATCTCACCCATTAGATGTATCTGAGTGCCCAAAACTACTGTAGGTTTCTTTTCTCTGTCTGTTATTTAGCCAAGACCCAGTGTCACCACGTCATTGGCTCCTGACAAAGCAAAGACTTTGAGATGCGTAGACTCGGGACCTGGCAGCTAGGCGAACGTGATCCGGAAGACTGACGTCACGGTGTGGAGACGTCAGTTGGAACGCACCGTGATATGCGGAAGTTGGTGAGCACCAGGATCGCGGGGAGTGGAGGCGCACCAGCCCCTACGTTAGAGCTCTTACGAATGTGGCACCTCGGGCTCCAATCGCCGGTTCACCCAGCCAGTAGCCTTTTTCGCACATTGCCCGTGATGAGGGTCAGCATGAGATTTTGCACATTTATCTATTGTGTGTGTATGTTGAATACATCGCTACCTTCTGCACAATCCTGTTCCTATCTCTTTTTTGTGTGGTGCCTGTAAGAGTCTGTGTGAAGCTGTTCAAAACCCTGCATCTAGAGACCCACGTCAGACTGACTGCATTGAGATATCCTCCACCCTTATTTTGAGTTTTACAACGCATATATATCTTCTTGAAATTGTGAGTGTGCCTTTCCTAATGAGCTTTCTTCTATCAAGTTCCCCACACTCCCTACACTAGTGTTTTTATACAGTACTAGCTGATAGACCCGGCGTTGCACGGAATGTTAATAGGTAAATGTTTTGAATAAAAAGGGGTTAAAGAGGAGGTGTGGGGTTAAACAGGAAGGGTGGGTGGTGTGTTGTTAAAGAGGAAGGGTGGGTGGTGTGTTGTTAAAGAGGAAGGGTGGGGTGGTGTTAAAGAGGAAGGGTGGGTGGGGTGGGTTGGGCTTAACGCGGACCGGGGGGTGGGTGGTGGGGGGGGGGGTGAATAGGACGGCAGGAAGTGTTGTGTGTTTGGGGCCGAGGAATTTTGGTTGGTGGGGGGGAGAGAGAGGGTGGGTGGTGTGGGGTGAGAGGAAGGGTTGTTGGTGGGGGGGGGGGGCAAGAGGAAGGGTGCTGCGGGGTATCTGAGATGTCACTTGTTGTTCGTGCGTCCATGTACAGCGTGCATGTAACAGTTTGAGCGAGCGGAGCGCACATGTGAAATGAATGTGTTAAAAGTTTTCATTGAGCGACACATGCGTGTTGTGCCTGAGCCTATAGAGAAAGGTAGAGTTCAGCGGAGCGCATAGAGATATGCTGCTGGCGGGATAACAGAGATGTCGTTAGTGAGTTGCTGTGTGCGGAAGTACTCAATATTTAGTAGTGAGCGGAGCACATGTGATGTTGGTGTTTGATAAAATAATAAATAATTGGTAGTGCATAGGTAATGTGCGGAGCCGCACATGTGAGTTGTGTTTTATAAAACAATTATTAAGTGCACTGTGAGTGAAAGCTGGCGGTTTAATAATGCGGACAGTATTGAATAATGTAAGTAGTTGAGACGGAGCACATGTCAGTTGGTGTTGCGGCCATTTTATAAATCAATTATTAAGTGCGTAGGTAAAGCTGGCAGTTATGATTGAAAGTGTATAATTATTAAGTGCATAGGTAAAGCTGGCGGTTATGATTGAAAGTGTATAATTATTAAGTGCGTAGGTAAAGCTGGCGGTTATGATTGAAAGTGTATAATTATTAAGTGCGTAGGTAAAGCTGGCGGTTATGATTAAAGTGTTTACACAGGAGAGAAGTGGGCATATTAATATGTAAAGTGTGTGCGTGTGTATGATGGGATGAGAGTGAGTGGTGTGAACATATCAAAAGGGGAATGTTAAAGTGGGCATGTGGGCATATATAAATATGTAAAGTGTGTGTTGTGTGTGTATGTTTATGATGGTGACAGTGATTGTGTGGTGTGTGTATGATGGGATGACAGTGACTGTTGGTGAAACGGGAATTTAAAATGGGCATATTAATGTTTTGGAAGGGGAATTTGAAAGTGGGCATATTAATAGGCATATTATATATGTAAAGTGTGTGTGTGAAACAGGACATAGTGTGTGTGTGTGTGTACACACAGGGGTGAGAGTGTAGATGAACTTAGCAAGGACCTCTCAGTGAGTTTGTGGTGTGTGTATGATGGGATAACAGTGACAACGGCAATTGAAGTGGCCATATGAATATGTGGAAGGGGAATTTGAAAGTGGTGAATTTCAAAGTGGTCATATTAATATGTAGAGGGGAATTTGAAAGTGGCCATATTAATAGGCATATTAATTTAGGAAGGGAATTGAAGTGCCATATAATAGGCATTTAATATGTAAAGTGTGTGTGTGTGTGTGTGTGTGTGTGTGTGTGTGTGTGTGTGTGTGTGTGTGTGTGTGTGTGTGTGTGTGTGTGTGTGTGTGTGTGTGTTGGTGTTGTGTGTGGTGTGTGTTTGTGGCGTGTGAGAGTGTGAGATTAACTTACCAAGGACTCTGCAGGGCATCTTTGGGGGTATGCTGTCAGTGCAAGTGTGTGACAGTGAAGTAGGTGTGTGTCAGTGATGTCAGTGTAAGTTTTGGCCAATGACAGTCGTGTGGGCGGTGTGTGTCACAGTGGGGCGTACCTCTTGGGCAATGACAGTCGGGCTGGCCACGGACCAATCACATTCACCGCAGCTAGTACCAACCCTTGATTTTATATATTAAGATTGCACTATTTTGTGTTTTTCTTTTTTTTCATGTATCTACCGATGACTTGTGCTCCCTGAACTACTATACAAAACTGCTACTAAGAACCGAGGAGAGAGGTTTACTTAGGTTGAGACGCTGCCAACGGCTGTATGTAAGTATGTTATCTAGTCTTCCACCTTGGGTGTGCATTATATATTTACACACTAATACTTTTATTGTAATTTTCAATAACTGAGTGCCGGGTGAAGTTTTCTGCTATTTTCCAAATGCATAACCTTACATTTATCTGTATTAAACCTCATCTACCATTTACCTGCCCACGTTTCCAGTCTCTCTAAGTCCTTCTGGAGAGAAATTACATCCTGCTCTGGTTCTACTACCTTACACAATTTAGTGTCATGAGCAAAGATGGAAACTTTGCTCTCAATGCCAACCTTAAGGTCATTTGTGACAGGGTGAAGTCAACCCCTATCAGTTATGCCTGGGAGACATATGTCTAAGTGCTTCATCCAGCACTCAGAAGGGTTAACTCAGGAGGAAGCTAGGTAATCACGATGTAAGCTGACACCTGATAGCCAGCAAGGTATAAAAGGATGTTGTTACTGGCAGTAGCTGGCTGCCTTAGACCAGAGCACGCGCTATGTGAGCTGCTAGCCACACGGATTCACCAAACTAACTACTTCAACCAAAGTAAGACTTGTTCATTTGTTTTCCTGACTGCTTAAAATACACTTACGGTTTGGTAAATGGTTTAGCCAGTCAGCCTGCTAGATAGGCCTGGAGTGTTAGTCAGTTCTCCCAATGTGGAGCAGGATTTGTTTTGTTTAAAGGGACAGTGTATCCATATGTTATGTTATGCTGTGGAAAAATAAAGCCACTGAACGTTTTCATTTATCCTGAAACTACATGTGTGGACTGTTCCCTGACCTCGACTACAGGCCGTCCTGCCACAGGTGGTGTCAGAAGTGGGATATCGGACGGCCCCTGTATCTGAATGGCCACACAAAAAAAAATGGAGCCAATTTTTTTCAGTTCCTTGAGCAACAGCTCCAGCTAGCAGAGAAGCAAGCAGAATATCAAGCTCAGCAAGCTGAGTGACAAGCCCAGCAAGATGAGCAACAGGCCCGGCGAGAGGAAAAGCTACTCCAACTGCTGGCCGAAGGCCCAGCCACAGTCAGACCAGTGATTCCAAATAACCCACCTGTGATGCTGCCTAAAATGAAGCCAACCGAAGTCCCAGAGGCATTTCTCCTCACTTTTGAAAGGGTAGCCACGGCCCATGGCTGGACAGTTGATTGCTGGGTAACGACTCTGGCTCCACTCCTCATAGGAGAAGCTCAGGCAGCCTACCAGGCTCTTCCAGCAGATGAGGCCATGGACTATCAGCAACAAAAGGCTGCTATTCTGGATCGCCTAGGCCTCACTCCAGAGACCTACCGACAGCGGTTCCGGACAGTCAAATATACAAACAGAGACCATCGTAGCCCACCGCTTAGTAGACTTATGTACCAGGTGGATACAACCGGAGAAGCATACCAAGGCAGAGATCCTTGAACAGTTTGTGCTCGAGCAGTTCATACAGATAATGCCCCCCTCCTCCCGCTCCTGGGTAAAAAGACACGCTGCATTTTCCCTGGATTCAGCGGTCCGCTTGGTGGAAAACTTCCTTGGCGACGACACCCAACAGGATAGCTGGGAACGGTCCGTGCAAACACCAGTTGCTTCTGGTGATGCCAGAGGCAGGAGAGCAGACAATCGAGAGGTCTACAACCCGCCAGCTCGGGAGATCCAGTCAACCCGATCGGAAGACCCTTTCCCATCTCGGAGGGTTCCTGGTACAAACTCCCGCAGAGATGCCTGTCCCGGGTCCGAGGCCATTGGATCACTCAAGGAAGGCCGCCACCCACAGTATTCCCTGAGAACCTGGACTCCCGTCACCCATCCGGTGGAGAGGATACTACCACCAACCAGAAGGGAGGATCCCATCCAACAGCGGAGAGGTCCAAACACCGAGCCCCGTCGAGAGCTTCTGCTGACGACCGAGTTTGCGGCCTCCGGAGATGATGAGATGGACTGTTCATATGGCAGAACCACTGCCACAGCTTCTCTCCGAGGGGACCACAATCCGTGGTTAGTCCCAGCATCTCTGGAGGGGAAAATAGTAAAAGCCATGCTGGACTCGGGATCTGGAAAAACCCTGATCCTAGAGGGCCTTATTCCAAGCAACAGACTATCCTATGACTCTCCGTGGAATATCGAGTGTATCCATGGGGATACAAATAGATACCCGACGGCGAATATTCTACTGCGTATCAAGGATCAAGAGGCTAGCCTGCTAGTGGGAGTTGCTCCCTGGCTACCTGCTCTTGTTCTACTTGGCCGAGACTGGCCCTACTTCGAAACATTGTTGGCCACTACTCCTACGGAGCCTACTTCTCTGGTTCCGGAGAAGCCCAGAGACTTGTTTCCTTTTTCCCCAGTGATTTTTCCCCGTAGACACCACGTCCCAAAGACACGTAAACAGAGACGTGCGGAAAAAGAGGGCTGGTTAAGAAAGGCTGGGACTCTTGGTAACATTTGTCAGCCCAAAGGACTGCAGGTCATGGCCGGAGATGACTAGGGTGGGGAACTGATAGATACGGGAATTTTGCCAGACCTGGATCTTCCTGACTTCCGTCAGAGGCAGAGGGAAGACCCAGCTCTGGCTAGACAATATGAGAAGGTGGTACAGGTCAACAACAAGATAATGGATGAACAAGGTGTAAGCGTGTTTCCACATTTTGAACTATTGAATGACATCCTATATTGTGTGAATAAGGTTACACAAACAGGGGAGGTCATTCGACAGATGCTAGTCCCTAATGGGTTGATTAAAACAGTGTTCACCCTAGCCCATACTCTCCCATGGGGTGGTCATTTGGGCAGGGATAAGACCACAGACCGCATCTCGTCCCGGTTTTACTGGCCAGGCATAAATGGTGACATCATGAAACTATGTGAGACATGTCCTGAATGCCACTTAACTAGCCAAAAAGGACAGAAGCCGGCTCCCTTGGTCCCTCTGCCCTTGGTAGCCGTCCCATTCGAGAGAATTGGGGTAGATCTGGTCGGACCTTTAGAACCCTCTGCGAAGGGACATAAATTTATACTCGTTGTTGTAGATTATGCCACCAGATATCCTGAGGCCTTCCCTCTGAGATCAGCCACTGCTAAACAGGTTGCTCACAGGCTGTTAGAACTGTTCTCTAGGCTAGGACTTCCCCAAGTAATGTTAACTGACCAGGGAACAAATTTCATGGAGAGAAAGAGAGCCATGGAGAGGTGGGAGACATATTGGTGGGAGAGAAAGAGAGCCATGGAGAGGTGGGAGACATATTGGTGGGAGAGAAAGAGAGCCATGGAGAAGTGGAAGACAGAAGGAGAGCCATGGAGAGATGGGAGACATATTGGGGGGAGTGGGAGAGAGAGCCATGGAGAGGTGGGAGACAGAAAGAGAGCCATGGAGAGGTGGGGGACATATTTGGGGGAGATAAAGAGAGCCATGGAGAGGTGGGAGACAGAAATAGAGCCATGGAGAGGTGGGAGACATATTGGGGGGAGGGGGAGAGAGAGCCATGGAGAGATGGGAGACATATTGGGGGGAGGGGGAGAGAGACACGGAGAGGTGGGAGACATATTGGGGGTTAGGGGGAGAGAGACATGGAGAGGTGGGAGAAATATTGGGGGGAGAGATATGGAGAGGTGGGAGACATATTGAGGGGGGGGAGAGACATATTGGGGGAGGGGGAGAGACACTGGGGGGAAGGTGAGAGAGACTGGGGGGAAGGTGAGAGAGAGAGACACTGGGTGGGAGGGAGAGACACAATGGCTAAACAGAGGGATGAAGGTCAAGCAGAGATGGCAGAATTGAGGGGCTTGGGAGGATGAGTTTTGGGGGGCTGAGGGTTCTTCTTTGGGTCAGGGGGGTCACTTCGGAGTTTTGATCAGCAGGGGAGATTCATCAGTACCCCCCTTGAGTTTGGTTATGGGGGTCCCCGATCCCTGGGCAACATTTAAAACGGGAATAAATAAATAATACATAAAACTGGTAGGTAGGAGTGGATGACACTGGGAAAAGCAAATGGGAGAAGGAAAAAAAGGGGTGCGGGAGAGGGAAGGGAGGTAGCACAGAGGTGGATGAATGCCCCCTCAAATGTATTGCCTTTGTGCACCAGAAAAAAACATATTACTAGATGCCAGCAAACAATAAAATAAACAGTGATCCAATACCAGTATACGCCTGCGCGCACGCCTGCAGCCCAAGCGATTTGTGAACTTGGCTGCAGGAGATTGTAGACGTGTGGCGGATGCGTCACAAAGCTGGTGCACCCTTATTGGCTGAACCAGCTCACGTGCACTGACGTCATGTGATTTTGATTACATTAGGCAGGGGGGGCCCGAGAAATTTCATAGATGAAAAGGGGGGCTCGGCATAAAAAATTTGCTCACCCCTGTAGGACATATGCCGTGGCCTACTTGGATGACATTGTCATCTATAGCAAACACTGGCAGTCTCATATAAAAAGGTTAAGGGCAGTCCTTACGTCCTTAAGAGAAGCAGGGCTCACTGCAAATCCGAAAAAATGTGCCCTGGGTAAATCCACTACAAAATACTTGGGCTATGCCTTTGGGGGAGGGATAGTAAGGCCACTAGCTAGCAAGGTGGCCGCCATAAAGGAAGTCCCCATCCCACAGACAAAGGTCCGCTCCCTTTTGGGGTTAGCAGGGTATTACAGGCGGTTTATCCTTAATTTTTCAGAAATTTCTGCACCCCTAACAGATCTGACAAAAAAGAGTGCCCCGACCAAAGTTAAATGGTCTTTAGAGTGCCAAGACGCCTTTGACATGCTAAAAAAGTGCCTGTCAGAGGGCCCGCTCTTCGGAGCCCAGATTTTAAAGAGCCCTTCATCATCCAGACGGATGCCTCAGAGGTAGAACTGGGAGCAGCTCTGTACCAGCAATTTGATGGTGTTGAACACCCCATACTGTTCATCAGCCGGAAGCTATTCCCAAGGGAAATTAGGTATTCCGTCATTGAGAAAGAGTGCCTCACTGTAAAATGGGCAATTGAGGCCTTGAGACATTATGTCGCCGGAGTACACTTCACCCTGGTCACTGACAATGTGCCCTTGAAATGGTTAAACACCATGAAGGACACAAACTCAAGGTTGACCAGGTGGTATATGGCTCTCCAACCCTTCTCTTTTGATATACAGCATAGACCTGGAAAGGACCATGGAAATGCCGATTTTTTGTCAAGAGGAGTGGATGGTCGGGCTTCAGTCGTGTGGGACCCTAGCCACACACAAACAGGGGAGGTATGTGAGAGAAATAAAGCCACTGAACGTTTTCATTTATCCTGAAACTACACGTGTGGACTGTTCCCTGACCTCGGCTACAAGCCGTCCTGCCACATCATTAATAAACAAGTTAAAAAGCAGGGGTCCCAGTACCGATCCTTGAGGTACTCCCCTCACAACTTTAGCCAAACCTTAAAAAGTTCCATTTATGACAACTCTCTGTTGTCTATCCTTCAACCAGTTTTCAATCCAGATGCAAATATTTTTTACTGAATCCAATTTGCTTTATTTTGTACACTAACCTTGTGTGGAACCGTATCAAAAGCCTTTGCAAAATCTAAGTAGACCACATCAACTGCATTTCCCAGGTCTAAATTCCTACTTACCTTCTCAAAGAAACAAATAAGGTTAGTTTTGCATGATCTAGCCTTCAAATCCTTGCTGACTGTTACTAATAATTTGGTTTTCCATGACGTATTCCTGAATATTATCCCGTATTAAACCTTCAAGTAGTTTCTCCACTATTGATGTCAGGCTTACAGGTCTTTATCTTGCTAGGTTTGATCTAGCTCCCGTTTTTAAATATAGGCACCACATCTGCTTTACGACAATCTTGGGTACTGAGCCTGTGGAAATGGAGTCCTTCAATATAAAATTTAATGGTTTGGCTATTACTGAACTTATCTCCTTAAGAACTCTTGGATATACTGTATGCCATCGGGGCCAGGTGCCTTCTTTACTTTAATTTTAACAGGCCGCCTATGCACGTCTTACTCAGTTAACCAATTGTTAGTTAATAAAGAGGTTGTGGCTTCCTCCTGCAGCACTACTATTGAAAATTGATTCTTCCCTAGTAAACACAGAGGCAAATAATTTGTTTAATACCTCTGCTTTTTCCTGATCACCAATAATCTGCCTGCCCATCTCACACTGAAAGGGTCCTATATTTTCTTTTCTCATTTTTTTGTTATTAAGGTATTTAAATAACTTTTTAGGCATGATCTTACTTTTTATTGCAATCCTTTTTTCATTATCCATTTTTGCTAAATTGATTGCCCTTTTGCAATTTTTGTTGCATTTCTTATAACTCTGATACGATGCCTCCGTCCCTTCTGACTTAAAGAATCTAAACGCCTTCCTCTTCTTGTCCATTTCCTCCCCTACCTGTTTATTTAGCCACATTGGTTTTTACTTATTTCTTTTATACTTATTACCCATGGGTATACACTGATAAGTGTGCTTTTCTAACAATGTTTTAAAGACTGACCATTTATCTTCTACATTTTTCCCTGCAAAAACATCATCCCAATGTATTACTTGTAGATTAGACCCCAATTTATTAAAATCTGCCTTTCTAAAGTTTAAGGTCTTTATTGAACCCAAGTAATCTGTTTTTTGATAAATTATTTTAAATGAGACCATGTTATGATCACTGTTAACCAAATGTTCCAGGACTTGAATATTTGCTATTACTTCTACATTGTTTGATATTACCAAATCCAGTACTGCCTCTCTCCTTGTTGGTTCCTCAATAATTTGGGTCAAATAATTGTCTTTAAGCACCACCCAAAAACCTGTTTCCTTTTGTTGTAATGCTAATCTCATTGCCCCAGTGTCACGATGGACGGAATTTATTAACAATTTTATAATTTGGGGAAGTAGATTGAGCACACAAGTTGAGCAAAATAAATTGTAATTTATTTCCTTACTAGACAGACACACGACAACCTCAGAATACACTTAATAAAAACACTTACTGAGTGGAGAAACAGGATAGAATGTGCAGAAAGGTGCAAAGCACCAGAATAATGTCCTTTAAAGTGCAATCCTTTTGCAAGGGCGCAAATTGCCAGCCCAATATTTCTGTGGATAGTGCAAAGTTCTTTCTGGTCCGTTGGGGTCTGATAGATAACCCTCAGCACTAACGGAGTCCTGACGCAGAGTTATGTCCTCGGTTCCGATGTGATAATACTCTTTGCGTTCCAGGGTCGTTGCTGCTGCTCTTCACTGCTGTTAGAAGCGTGATGGAAGTCCGCTCACATTGTTGAATGAAAAACGAAAGATAACAGGGATAGCTTGGGGGGGCATGTATATAGGGTCTGAGAACATATCTCCAACATAACCACCCAATCCCTCTCGTGGGAATTTTCCCATTCACCATTCCCCAAATTGCCCACAGTTTGTAGAGTGGGCACTATAGGGATTTCCTGTTACTACAGCGCTTGTGCGACAACACCACCTTGGCTGCTTAGCATAGATGCACACCCCTTTTTACCTGGCGTCTCCAAGGCTAGGGTTTGCCCTCAAAGTGTGAACTAGCCCAGGATCTCTCATTCAGCAATCATCCCGGCTATTTCATACTTTGCGGCTCAGGGGCTTTCAACTGCAAATCTTCCCTAGACCCATAGGCATCGTCTCAACGGGGGGTCTCTGAAGTTTGAGTAGGAAGAGCCCCCAGCTCATGTATGCATATCAAAGACAAATAGAAATTGAATAGAATTTATATTAATTATATTAAAAATTATATATAATTTAATTTAATAGAATTTAATAGAAATTCAATTGACTCTGCGGTTACGGCCTCCAGTCTCAGTAATGGATACCCATACCTGGTAATGGAACAATGAGACCGCGCCACGCGTATCCAATTAACTTGTGGTTTAGCGCTCGCGGTGGCCTCTTGTGTCCAAAACCAATAATGTCAGTATACCATTGAATCCATGACTGCAGGCATATACAATCCTGCAAAATGAGGACAAGGGACAGAGGGAAAAATAATACATGTACAGTGCACATAAAATGTAACCCCTTCGTTCCCAATACGAAATAGGGGTAACCAGCTGAGCATACTGCCTTTATTAATGTGCTGATTACCCTCAATTTCGTTACACCCTGTCTATGTCTGGATAAATAAAATCACCCGTTATGCAAACATGACCTTGTTTTGATACCTTCTCCATTTTCAAAAGTATTTTAGCTTCCTCAATCTCACAGATATTTGGTGGTTTATAGCATATCCCTACAAACATTTTCTTTATACTTTTACCTCTACTGCTAATTTTTAGCCACAAGGTCTCTACATTTTCAGAATTCCCTTCATAAACATCTTCCCTTAGAACATATAAACATACTCCACCTCCTCTTAGATTTGCTTGATCTGTCTGAAAAAGGGAATAACCCTCTAAATTAACTGCCCAGTCATGATTTTCATCCCACCATGTTTCAGTAATGCCTATGATATCATACTGCTCCCCTGCAGCTATTAAGTCAAGCTCCCCCATTTTATCTGTCAGGCTTCTTGCATTAAGAAAAACTTATACACAGTACAGTGCCTAAATATACATGTATAAATAACTAATAAATAAAATGGTCTTTTAGTTTAACATGTTGGCCAAATTGTTGTAAGCCCTTGAGCCAACTGCACGGCAGACCACGTTTCAAGGGTCCCTAATACTAATATAGATTCTTAATAACCTGTGCATTGCCAGGAAGAATGATTTATAATAAATCTGTCAAAATTAGTTGCAAAAGTTCTAAGTCTGATTGAAGCTTTTATTAACCTGTACATTACCAGAAAAAGCACTCTGTAATAGATTTGTCACAATCACACTGTAAGCAAGCAAGTTCCCCTGAGAGTGGGAGATGCCATGGAGTGAGCTTTTAACCATTTAAATGTGGGAGGGAGTGAGCTTCAATTAGGTAGGAGGTTGCCACCCTCCAATCAGCTAAGACTAGCTGAACAAGAATTATAAAACATACAGAACACCTACAAGCTCATATTGAACCCCCAAAATAACCACAACATATATATAAGCATTCAAGTTTCACAGAGGAGTGCTACTGAGCATGGCAATATATATATATATAAAACCAGAGACATAACATAAAACACAGACAAAGCTCAGTGCACATCCAGAAAAACTTATACATGGTACAGTGCCTAAATATACATGTAGGCTTCTTGCATTAGCATTTAAGTTTTTTTTCAGTCTGTACTATTATCTTACCTTCTCCTGCCTTTCTACGCCAATTGTGTTTAGTCTTTTGAAGTTTTCTAGTACTATCTGTATTTACTATGGGTGTCTCGCTGCTTGCCAAACTCGCACTTACCCCCATTCTACCTCCATAACCCCTTGCTATTTCCCCATCTAATCTATTTAGTTTGTTATTTGTTTCTTTCCCGTCCCCCTCCATCTTAATTTAAAATCTCCTCCAACCTTTTTAATATTCTCCCCCCCTAGCACAGAAGATCCCTCTTCATTGAGGTGCAATTCATCCCTAGAATATAGATGGCACCTCTCAGAAAAGGTTCTGAGTTCTCCAAAATCCCCAAACTCTCATTTCTACACCATGCATTAACCTCCCTGATCTCTGACTGTCTCCCTGGGGTAGCGCATGGCACTGGTAGTATTTAAAAAAATACTACCTTGAAGGTCCTTGCCTTAATCCTTTGGCCTAGATCCCTGAAATCATTCTTTAGGACCCTCCATCTTTCTCTTACTTTGTCATTGGTGCCAACGTGTACCAAGACAGCCTGTACTATTATCTTATCTGCTCCTTCCTTTCTGCACCCACTTGGTTTAGTTTTTAGAAGTTTTCTAGCATAATCTGTATTTACTATTGTGACAGTGAGGGGGTACCGAGGCCACTAATAAAGGTATTATGCCCGGCTCAATGCCCCTGAGCCATATGGGGAATTGTGATTGTCAGCTCTTCAACCCAATCATGGCATGTAACTGCACTGGTAATTAATATGTATGCGTATTTTTACTGTTCCAGGAGTGCCAACCAGCGGAGATGTGCAGGGCGTCTGTTTCAGGGGTGATTTTATGGTAAAATGTTGTCAGGGTGTATTTGGGTAGAAGGGGCCAGTGTTGCAGGTTACCCCGAAACATGTACTCAGGAATCCCCCCAGATTCCTGAGGACAGGAGGTACACAGACCACCGGATAAAAGCCTCCCTAGAAAGCAGTTTGCAGCTCACCACCAAATCTCCCTGCTTCAGCACGGACCAGAATAGTAAGAACGGGCAGGGAATTAAATTACATATAAAGGTCCCCGGTATATGTCCAGAATCCAGTGTGGGGTTCAGTGTATCTCCCACCAGGTATAACCTGGCGATTAATATGTTTTTAAGTTACAGTAATGTTCAGTAGGGGTAAAAATCCCTTTGCATACAGTAGGAGACAGAGTGGCTACTTCGCCCTCTAAGCTTCAAAGGCAATCCAGGATATGGAAGTGTTAAACCATTTGTTAGTTAGCTTGGTAGAGGAAGAGAACTTCAATAAGCCATCCCGGCAAGATGTCACCCTGCCCAGACTGAGCGGCACCAGGTAAGAGGGGCAAGGTCTCATATGTTAAGCAGCGAAGGGGCACAGTTCACACGTTCCCAGAGCAGAATAAGAAGCCCTCTGCCAGTTTTGCAAAGTATTGGCAACTCCATGATAGGGGGAAGGAAATATTCCCACGGAGAAGATAGGCTGCACTAGTTAAGTATAGGAATGTTATAAGATCCCTATAAGATCCCATGCAGGAACGAGAGTCAGCATGCTGTAACAGATTCACCTAAGATTCATCATGCTGTAAGAGATTTGTAAAATCGTAACAAAGATTCAGCTATGCTTCAAGAGTTCATAAGAACTAAGGTTTCAAGAGCCAATACTATGGGAATAGAATTAAAGAAGCAGCGCCGGCGGAGTAAAATAGCAGTGGCAAGTTGCGCTGCTGATCGAGGACTGTTTCAGGCTCTTTCACAAGCAACTCCTGCTCCTGGGAAATTGCTCCTAGAGACTTTGTTTTGCAACATTTCGTTTTGGAAACAAGATATTTCGTTTTACCCTGTTCCATTAAGTGTATTTTCAGTGTAATTGTAAACTAATGTGTGTGTGTTCATTCTGTAAATAAATCACTATTTTATCTCTTGCTTTGCGCAATCAAAGAATCTGGGAATTTTGGTGTTAAAAGTTTTGGTCTACCGTGACAACTATGGGTGTCTCACTTCTTGTCAAACTCGCACTTGCCCCCATTCTACTTTCATAACCCCTTGTATCCTCCTCTATTCTATTTAGTTCGTTACCTGTTTCATTCCCCTCCCCCCCCATCCTAGTTTAAAATCTCCTCCAAACTTTTTAACATCCTCCCCCCCTAGCACAGAAGATCCCTCTTCATTGAGGTGCAATCTGTCCCTAGAATATAGATGGCACCTATCAAAAAAGGAGTCCCAGTGCTCTAAAAACCCCAAACCCTCCTTCCTACACCACTTTCTTAGCCATGCATTAACCTCCCTAATCTCTGATTGTCTCCCTGTGGTAGCGCATGGCACTGGTAGTATTTCAGAAAATACTACCTTGGAGGTCCTTGCCTTAAGCTTTTGGATCCCAGAAATCATTTTTTAGGACCCTCCATCTTTCTCTAACTTTGTCATTGGTGCCACCGTGTACCAAGACAGCCGGGTCACTCCCAGCCCCCCCCAACAATCTGTCTACCCGATCTGCAATGTGCCGAACCCGAGCACCCGGGAGACACCAAATTGTTCAGATCATGTGGTCATGTCAATAGATTGCCCTATCTACCTTCCTAATAATGGATTCCCCTACCACCACAATCTTTCTTGGTCTCTGAGTATCCCGAGCCACCTCTTTGCTGTTGGAACTATTACTATTATTAGTCCCCTCTATGCTGGAGGACTGCTAGAGGAATCAGTCTCCCCCAGCCTTGCCCCGACACTCCCCAATATCTTCACTCAATATGGCAAATCTATTAGGATGGTCAGCTCAGAACTGGCCTGCCTCTTCCCCCTGCTTCCCCTTCTAACTGTTACCCAGCTACCTACCTGCTCCTCACACACAGCTCTACCATCTACACCACTAGTCCCAGCCAGGGCCTGCTCATTGAGCATTAAACTCCTTTCACAATTGTCAATGTCCCTCAATATGGCAAGTTTTCTTTTCAGATCAGCAATCTCTGACTCTAAACCCTGTTGTTTGTGTTATCTTAGGTACAAAGTTAGCATCAATTTAAGATATATCGTTGAGTACGATTTATGGGGTGCAGAATAAAATATGTAGTCTCTTGATAGTGGGTGTTTCTCTCTCCAGATGTCAACTAGATTTAGATTTCTTAAGCATCTGTGAAGTGTGATAGTATCATGCCCTTAGTATCACAACCTCACATGCCAGGGAAATCTATCTAGATGCGCCTCAGGGGCCTGGTTAAAGATTCCTCCTAAAATCACCTTCCATTCTGCGACTGAACACTGAGGCAAAGACATTTTCAAAGAATTTGAAGCTATTTTCATTGGGAGCATAGACATTTGTGATGATCATGGATAAGCCATGTAGAGAACTTACAGATGTAGAGAGACTTACTGCCTCAGTGGCCACAGACCGACAGGCTCAAATCCAGAGACTGTGAGTGGTTTGTCTGCGGCACCCAAAATCAGTACATTTTTCAGCCCAGGAGGATTAAAGGTGTTTCTTGTCCCGAGCCAGACAGTCTGTAATAGCTGTGCAGAGGAGTCCCCGAGAGAAGACCTCTATCCGTGTCTCTCCAGAGCAGCTCATCTGTCCTGCCCTTCGATGATGTAGATGCCTGAATATGGGCCTCCACATCCTGAGGAGGAACACTAGAGGACCATATCCGGGCAACTATGTCATCAAGGAGCAGAACATTGAAATCATTTTTCTATAGTCTATTAAAGCAGGGGTCTCCATAGGTAATCCCATTAATTTCAACTCTGGGGACCCCCTGCTTCTGGAGATATAGACCTCTGTAGGGAGAGATAGTAGCCGCTCTGGTTGGGGTTTAAAGCTTAAGTAATAGGGCTATTGCCCATTATTGTATGTGGTGAGGGCGGGGGTTGTTGGGGGTATAGGGGGTGGGTTGATAGGGGTTGTTGCCCCATGGTGTCTATACTATCCATCAGCTGTTACTGGGGACAATGGGACTCAAGCCACAGCCAGAGTTACAGGGTTCTCAATAAGCAGACTAGCAAATACCACACAATACAGTATACAACAGAATATTCAAGTACTAAGAACCACATGGGCCAAAACTCAGTCAGGACAATATATTTAATAAAGTGCTACAGTACACACAGGGTTAACATACAATTCAGCAGCAAGCAGCAGTAAAATAAATGGGAGGGTAGTAAAAGTTCCTAGAATTAACAGTATAATAGAAGTTACAGCTCGTGGGGACGTAAGGCTCGGTACAAAGGCAGGGGATTATTGCTTCGTCCAGTGTGTCCACGGCGAGACAACACAGCAAATGAATGACTTCCCCACGTGAGTCTAAAAGCAAAACTGTCAGGAATGCAATTTTAAAGTTATTCTGTCCCATTGATCCTTATGGGCTTTTTGGACCTACAGGGACATTAGGGGCATTTGATAATCTTCAGGCACACACAGGGCTTGCCCACACACAATAGAAATGTAAAAATAAGAGGGAGTAGAGAACGGAAATAGTTAATGATTCCCTAACCATAGATGCTGCTTTGTCTGAGATCTAGTAAGCATCAAAGGCCCCATCTCAGCAGTGGTCATGTAGCAAATGGCAGTGGTCAGGTAAAAGGACAGAGGAAACACTGCAGGGGGCCTTTGGTGGATGTAACTAGGGGGAGGGTATACTGTACAATCTACTAAAAAAGTTATACCCTATTGTAAATACATTTTAACTTCTATTTCACTACAAAATGAAGGTACCTTTATTTAAGAAAAGAATCTTAATGACTTGAACTTTCTGAGAGCAAAAATCTATGACTCAGTGACATTTTTAATGCTATATATTTTTCTCTGCAGTATCTCTGATGTTTAACAAGCTCTGAACTTTGGGGAAAACAGTTCCTACATTGGGAGCAAACACATGGCTTCTCTCATGTGTGATTTCTCTGATGTGTAACAAGAGCTGACTTTTGGGAACATTTTCCACATTCAGAGCAAACAATTGGTTTCTCTTCTGTGCGAGATATCTTATGTCTAACAAGCTTTGAGTTAAGGGAAAAACATTTCCCACATTCAGAGTAAGGAAACAACTTCACTCCCTTCTGAATTGTCTCATGTTTAACAAGAGCTTATTTAATAGTAAAGCATTTCTGACATTCAGAGCACTTAGGCACAGGACATAGTGCACTCAGCGTCGCTGAGGAGGGCTGAGCTGCGCTGAACAGATGCACAAAGCCCCTGCATCTGTTATCAGCGCGGCTATAGTTTCTCCCTCCGCATGCGCGCTGATGCGTGTGGAGGCTGAGAAACTTCCCCGAGAGCGGCAAATTTGAAATTTGCCGCTCGGGGAAGCGGAGGAGCGGTCACGTGACCGCTCCCATCCAATGGGTCTGCAGCCGGTCCGGCACAAGACAGCACAGAGGTGTGTGTGTGTGTGTGTATATGTAGGAGGGGGGAGAGCGGGTGATGTGTCCCCCTTTTGCCCCGATCCCTGTCTCCATGCCAGCGTGGGAGATGGAGGGGTGTTGCGCTGCCCCTGTGGGGGGGAGGCGGGAATGGGGGAGCGGGTGATGTGTCCCCCTTCTGCCCCAATCCCTGTCTCCCTGTCAGCGTGGGAGATGGAGGGGTGTTGCGCTGCCCCCCGTGGGGGGGGGAGGGAGGGGGAAGCGGGTGATGTGTCCCCCTTCTGCCCCGATCCCTGTGCCTGTCTCCCTGCCCGCACAGGAGATGGAGGGGTGTTGCGCATATGTTTGTGTGTGTGTGTGTGTATGTGTGTGTCTGTATTTGTATGTGTATGTCTATGTATGTGTGTGTGTATGTGTGTGTGTCTCTGTCTGTGTGTGTGTGTGTGTGTGTGTGTGTGTTGTTGTGTTTTGTGTGTGCATGTGTGGTGCATTTTGTTGTTGTCCTGTTTTTGTATGTGTGTTTGGTGTGTTTGTTGTATGATAATTTGTGTCTGTGTGTGGCATGTTGTGTTGATTATGCTGTAATGCATTGTGTGTATGATTGTATGTGTTTGTGGTGTGTATGTACTGTGTGGTCTGTGTTGTGTGCTGTGTGTGTGTTTGTGTGTTGTATGTATGGTGGTCTGTGTTGTGTGTGGGTGTGCATTGTTGCGTGTATTTTTATGTCTGTGTGTGTGTTGTGTGTGTGTGTGTGTGTGTTTTGTGTGTGTGGTGTGCATGTGTGTTGCGTGCGGCGCATGCGTGAATATATTTAACAAAATTGCACATGTTAATAAATAATTTATTCTCACAACATGTCTTTTTTTTAATTTTTTTTATAAATATTATATAATACAACACCACACACACACACCACACACACACACACACACACACACACACACACACACACCACCCCAGTTGCAGTCCACACACAACCCACACACACACACACACACACACACACACACGTTCCCCAGTGACACACAAACACACAGACCACTTCAAAGTAACACACACACAAACTGACAGCTACCAAGTGACACACACACACAGTGATACCCGCCTCCCAAGCGCTTGCTCTCTCCTCTGCAAGGACAGCAAAAAGCTCCTGGCAGAGCGAGCGGCAGCAAGCAAGAGCGAGCAGCAGCACCTAAGCGCTTACTATGTCCCAGGCCTTGTACAGCCTTTCTGTAGCGTGTGTTCTTTGGTCAATTGTATGAGTTATAGAAACAACAGAGGGATGGGGAGTGATCACAGGACCATACCAATTGTATAATATAGCTGAGTATGTAAGTGAGGTAATCAAAAAGATGGGTGCAAACTGTGAACTGAAAAGTGAATCAGAAAAAGGGAAGGGAAACACAAAATGGATGTGCACCCTAAAAGAATTCACTTATATGCACACCAAACTAATGTAAAAATTAACTTTTAATAAGTACCTTAAAACATATATTACCAAAGTAATGTGTAATGTGGATTAAAAATATATTAAATCAGAAATATCTGGCATCCGTGTCTTAAGTTATTAAGTCGTGCTGTCCCAGATATCCACTTAGTATTGATGGGATACAAAAGACAGAGGATGCTAGGAGTCAGGGTGTTAACCCCTCTGGAGCAACGATGAGACCCAGTAGTGATAATATATAACTGTTCACAGTTAGAGCTTCCTTGCTAGTTAGACCAGTGCTACGCACTGCAATAAGGGCGTTGGTGTATTGAAGTGCAAGTGCCTGGGTAGTGAAACTAACACATACAGTGTAATGATAATACAGACACTGCAACATACATCCACCAAGCACAGCAGTGCTGGGGTGAATAGCACAAAAATAATTGTGAAAGCACCTCACATAAAGTGCAAGGAAAGCAAGCACACAAACTGTGAAAATAAATAAATAAATAAACGACTATCTGCTAGGGTCTGCAAAGTTAGGACCAGGAGACTACAGACACTGCATTAAAACAGCTCCAAGTAGGAGACTGACAACATTGCGCGTCCAACGCGCGTTTCCCTCCAGCAAAGGAGCTTCTTCAGGGACAAGTTTTGAAGCGTGACCGCGCATCGGTGACACACGGCACGCCGAGGGGGAAAAAAACGGGACTCCACGCGGCTTGCGGCTCCAGCCGCTTTAGACTCAGCGGCTCCGCCACTGTATACTTTACTATTGACGTTTTTGTGAACTCTCTCCTGTATGAATTCTCTGATGTATAACAAGCTCTGACTTACGGTAGTAACATTTCCCACATTCAGAGCAAACAAATGGTCTCTCTCCTGTATGACTTCTCTGATGTATAACAAGCTCTGTCTTACGGGAATAACATTTCCCACAGTCAGAGCAAACAAATGATCTCTCTCCTGTGTGAGTTATCTGATGTTGAACAAGAAGTGACTTACAGGGAAAACATTTCCCACATTCAGAGCAAAGAAATGGTCTCTCTCCTGTATGAATTCTCTGATGTATAACAAGCTCCGACTTACGGGAATAACATTTCCCACATTCAGAGCAAACAAATGGTCTCTCTCCTGTGTGAATTATCTGATGTTGAACAAGAAGTGAGTTCTGGGAAAAATGTTTCCCACATTCTGAGCAAACAAATGGCTTCAGTCCTGTATGCAGTCTCTGATGTTTAACATGATCTGACTTACGGGAAAAACATTTCCCACATTCAGAGCAAACAAATGGTCTCTCTCCTGTATGATTTCTCTGATGTATAACAAGCTCTGTCTTACGGGAATAACATTTCCCACAGTAAGAGCAAACAAATGATCTCTCTCCTGTGTGAGTTATCTGATGTTGAACAAGAAGTGACTTACGGGGAAAACATTTCCCACATTCAGAGCAAACAAATGGTCTCTCTCCTGTATGAATTCTCTGATGTATAACAAGCTCCGACTTACGGGAATAACATTTCCCACATTCAGAGCAAACAAATGGTCTCTCTCCTGTGTGAATTAACTGATGTTGAACAAGATGTGCGTTCTGGGAAAAATGTTTCCCACATTCTGAGCAAACAAATGGCTTCAGTCCTGTATGCAGTCTCTGATGTTTAACATGATCTGACTTACGGGAAAAACATTTCCCACATTCAGAGCAAACAAATGGCCTCTCTCCTGTATGATTTCTCTGATGTATAACAAGCTCTGTCTTACGGGAATAACTGTATGATTTCTCTGATGTATAACAAGCTCTGTCTTACGGGAATAAAAGTTCCCACATTCAGAGCAAACAAATGGTCTCTCTCCTGTGTGAATTCTCTGATGTTGAACAAGCTGTGAGTTCTGGTAAAAATATTTCCCACATTCAGAGCAAATAAATGGTTTCTCTCCTCACCTACACCAAAGAAAAAGAAAGAAGGACAAAAAGTGGTAATTTACTCCATCAACAGCATGAATCAGTTAATGTTTTTTTTTTTTCAATTTTTTTTATTTGAGAGCAACAAACATTTTGCATGAATACAACAGTGTCATAGGCACATGACACGATTCTTGACTAAATAAAGCATGTTGTAGTCTCAATGAGGGTGTGTTTTTCTGAGTGGGTGGGGATGAAGTGGGGGAGGGGGGGAGACTTACTGGGGAGGGGGGGGTGGTCTGTGTTTTCGGGCTTCCTCACCATAGGGTTTTGGGGGTTTCAGATAGGCCTATTCCCGTCGGGACACTCCAGGGGCCCCAGGTATTCCGGAACTGTGGCATTTTCTTATGTAGCATTGCCGTTAGTTTGACCATGGACATCAATTCATCTATTCTTCTTAGCACCGTGTTTTTTGCTGGGGCTTTGGTGTTTTTCCAGGCCGCTGCAATTGCAATTGCGCATCTCGCTGCAGTTAGTATAGCTGTTACTAGTCTACTCATGGGCGGGTCTAGGTCATCTATTGGTTTGCTCAGCACAAAGGTCAGGGGGTCCACAGGCAGAAGGAGCCCCGTGGTCTGTTGTATGAGCCCCTGGATCTTGGTCCAGTATCTCTGGATCTCCGGACATGACCACCAAATGTGGGCCATGTCCCCCTTTTGACCACATCCCCTCCAGCACAGGTCTGGGGTGCCGGGGATAATCTGGCTCAGTCTAGCCAGAGTCAGGTACCACTGAAAAAGTATTTTATATATGTTCTCTTTGATCACTGTGCAAATTGATGTCTTTGTAGCAAGCTCCCAGATATCCTCCCACTTGTCCATATCTATCTGAACGTTAAGGTGCTCAGACCACTTCTGCATATACTGGTGGATTGGGAGCCCTGTTGCAGACTCCATCCCCCTATAGATCTCTAAGATCAGTCCCTTCTGATAGGAGCCTTTGCGACAGAGGGATTCAAATCTGGTTAAGGGGGGGAATTAGGCGTTTGGGGTTAGGGAGAGGAGGAAATGTCTAATTTGCAGGTACTTGAATAGGTGGAGGCCTTGGTGGTGATATTTATCTTGTAGTTCCTGGAAAGATAGTATCCCCTCACTCTTCAGCAGATCTGCAACCAGGCTTATGCCTAGACCTTGGAATTGGTCGAATTGTTTTTTGGAGCACCCGGGCGGGAAGTGCGGGTTTCCAAAGATAGGGGTAAGTTGAGATGGGGTAGCTAACCAGCTATACTTCCCTTTGTTTTTGAGCCATACTTCCCATGTGCACCTCATTGCCCCAAGAGCAAATCTCCGTGGTCCCCCCTCCCTTCCTGCCGGGGACCAGAGGTGGACCTGGAGGGTGGCCGGCTCCACATGGTGGGACTCGATTGCCAGCCAGCATGTAGTGGCTGGGTCATAGTTCCACACCACAGCCTGTTTCAGCTGGGCTGGTGAATAATATCTGATCACGTCGGGGTCCCCCACCCCTCCTCTTGTTTTAGGGGACAACATTACTGATCTGGGTACTCTTGGTCGTTTATCGTTCCAAATAAATTTGGACATAAGGGCCTGGATATTTTTTAGAGCTGCTATGGGAACGGGGATAGGGAGTGTTTGAAAGAAGTAGAGTAGTCTCGGAAGGATGTTCATCTTAATTGAGACAATTCTTCCGAACCAGGATATTTGGAACTTTTTCCATGTCTCCAGGTCTTTTTTAATTTGGTCAAACAGGGGAGGGTAATTATATTGGTATAGGGAGCTGTATGTGTTAGATATTCTAACTCCTAGATACTTAATATGTGTGGTGCTCCATCGATATTTGAAGTTAGTTTGAAGGAGCTGCCATTCTTGGGTTGGGAGGGATATGTTGAGTGCCTCTGATTTGTCCATATTGACTTAATAATCAGAGATCGTGCCAAATTGATGGAGAGACCTTTGGAGATTGAGGAGGGAGACGTGGGGGTCCGCGAGGGTCAGCATCACATCGTCCACGAATAAAGAAAGTTGTTGTATTCCGTTTTGCCAATTCGAAAGCCCTTAATGCTCTTATCCTCTCTGATTGTGGCCGCAAGTGGTTCAATTGTGAGGGCAAACAACAGAGGAGAGAGGGGGCAACCCTGTCTGGTCCCGTTTCTTATCTTGATTGGGTCGGAATATCCACCCGAGATTTTGACATGTGCTGTCGGGTTTTGATAGAGGGCTCTGACCCCCTGCAGGAAGGGACCGCTGAATCCAAATTTCAGCATTGTTTGGTTTAGGAAGGACCATTTGATTCTGTCGAATGCTTTTTCAGCGTCGAGGCTAAGAATCATCGCCTTGGTTCCCGTGAGGTGCACATGGTCTATTATATCCACAATTTTGCGGGTGTTGTCAGATGCCTGTCTGCCTGACACAAAACCTACTTGATCTATATGAATGAGTCTCGGGAGAATTGGATTGAGCCTATTTGCCAGGATTTTGCTGTGGAGTTTAAGGTCGGTGTTTAAAAGGGATATTGGTCTATAGTTGCCGCAGAGGGGGTCCCTACCTTCTTTATGAATGATCGCTAGGTTTGCCGCTGTGATTGTGGCGGGGATTGGCTCTCCCTGCAGAATGGAGTTGAACATTTCTAAGAGGTAGGGGGATAGAGTCGGCAAGAATGTTTTATAGTAGGCGTTGGAAAAGCCGTCCGGGCCGGGAGTTTTAGCTAATTTTAGGGACCCTATTGCTCCTGCCAGCTCCTCCTGGGAGATCTCTTTGTTTAGGTTATCTAATTCCTCATCCGTAAGGGTTGGTAGGTTACACTGCTCTAGATAGTTACAGATTGTTTCCAGGGATACTGGATCGTGATCCGGGGGGTGTAAATTATAGAGGTTGGAGTAAAACTCCGCAAATTCCTGCACTATCTCTTTCTCTAAATAGGAGATTTGTCCATTTTTGGTGCGGATTTTCGAGATTTGGGATTTGACTCGGGCTCCTCTAAGTTTTGTGGCTAAGAGCTTATCAGCCTTATTGCCCTTATCGAAAAACTTCTGTCTAGTCCATCTCAGTGCACGCTCCACCGCTTCTAGTTGTGTGTGTTTGAGGGCTTCCCTAGCTAGGTTTAATTGTTTAAGTACATTTTTGGAGGCTGTGAGTTTATGCTGTTGTTCAATTTGTACAATTTTGTCTGTTAGTTCTTTCTGGAGTTTACGTTTCTGTTTCTTTTTGTAAGCCGCAACTGAGATTAGGTCTCCCCTGATGGAGGCTTTGTGTGCCTCCCAGAGCATTGCCGGGGCCGACACTGAGCCTTTATTAATTTGGAAAAATGTGGAAAGCTTTTCTTTAATTAATAGCTCTGTTTCTGGGCAGTGGAGGAGCGAGTCATTTAACTTCCATCTATATGGGTTATTCTTTACGAAGGGTAGGCTGAGAGTGAGTTCAATGGGGGCGTGGTCGGACCAGGTGATTGGGCCTATGTCTGAGTGGGAGGAGGCCCGGAAGATGTTGTTGGTGCCTAGAAAGTAGTCGATCCTCGAGTAGGACTGATGAGGGGTGGAGAAGAAAGTATAATCCCTCTGACCTCGGTGCTGAGCCCTCCATATGTCTATGAGGGAGAATGCTGCCATTATGTCCCTGAATTTTTTGGCTTTCTTTTGGCCCTGGATATGGTGGTTAGTGGGTAAACGTGCTGGGGGAGGGCCACCAGGAGTTGCTGATTTATCCGTTGTGGGAGGCACATGCGTGTGGGAGGCTACCATATTAAAGTCCCCTCCTATGATTAGCGAGGAGAGAGTTTCTCTCCTGTGTGAATTCTTTGATGTTTAATAAGATCTGACTTACGGGAATAACATTTCCCACATTCAGAGCAAACAAATGGTCTCTTTCCTGTGTGAATTCTCTGATGTTGAACAAGCTGTGAGTTCTGGTAAAAATATTTCCCACATTCAGAGCAAATAAATGGTTTCTCTCCTTTGTGAGTTCTCTGATGATTACTTAGATTTTTCTTAGAAGAAAAACATTTCTCACATTCAGAGCAAACAAATGGTTTCTCTCCTGTGTGAATCATCTGATGTCTAACAAGATCTGACTTAAAGGAAAAAGATTTCCCACATTCAGAGCAAGGAAACAACTTCACTCCTGTGTGAATTAACTGATGTCTAACCAGCTTTGATTTAATTGAAAAAGATTTCCCACATTCAGAGCAAGGAAACAACTTCACTCCCTTGTGAATTGTCTGATGTTTAACAAGAGCGGAGTTACTAGTAAAGCATTGATCACATTCAGAGCACTTATACAGCCTTTCTGTAGTGTGTGTTCTTTGGTGAATTATATAATCTAATTTATTATTAAAGTTTTTACCACATTCACTGCACTTATACTTCATTACAGACATTTTTTTTCAATTTTCGGTGCATTAGTGTTTCCTTTGTCCCTTTTCTTAATATGAGTAGATGCATATTCATGTTCTTTCAGTGTATCAATGTGGGAGACTGTGGGATTTTCTTCTTCACGTGAGCCTGATTCCTCAGCAATAATTCTCACAGCTTTTCTCTTTCTCTTTCTTGGTTTATTTGGCTTCAAGTAATTTGCTAGTTTATCACTTTTAACAACACTGTGATCTTCATTCACATCTGGTGAGCAAAGAGGAGTGTGTCCTCCTGCAGGTGTACTTCTGCTCATGGATTTATCTGTTGGAAATAAATGCACTGTGAGGAATAAAAGTTCATCAATAGATTAAACATCATTTAACATTTCTGGTTCAATATTTTAATTACTATAAAACGTGTTCCAAATTGCACATGGAATGTACTGTAAGCTACTTGGGGTTTAATTTGTTTTTATACAGCTATTTTATTTATTTATTTTATTTTTAAAATATTTTACCAGGAAGTAATACATTGAGAGTTACCTCTCGTTTTCAAGTATGTCCTGGGCACAGAGTTAAGACAAATAATACATGTTTACAAATACAGTTACATACACTACCGACACACTTAATCCGAGCAGGGCTAGTTCCGCAAGCCGGGGGATGCCCCGGCTTGCTAGCCCCACTCCCTCAGCGTGCCGCGCGTCACCGATGCGCGGTCACGCGTCATCGGGTGCCAGCGTCCCCTGCACGCGCGTCCAGGGCTCCCCGAGGGAGCCCTGGTGTCCCGCGATGTGGGGGACGGTGGCAGGGGGTTCCGGGGGACCCGGCGGACCCGGCAGCGGGAGGGAGAGTGCCCCGATCGGAGGGCGCTCTTCCGCTGCTTCGGCGCGCGCCCGGCACCCTCCGGCGCGCGCCAGGTTACTGCTGCGGCCGAGAACGGGCAAATGCTCGAATAAACTCGGCCGCAGCAGTAATGAGCAGGGTATACATTATATACAAGACATTGCATGCACAGTTAAAGATAATTTGTATTATGGGCGTATGAAACAGTTACAGACCACATTAAAATGTGTGACAGCCTTAGATTTTAAAGAACTTAGACTGGTGGTGGATGTAAGAGTCTCCGGTAGGTTGCTCCAGTTTTGGGGTGCACGGAAAGAGAAGGAGGAGCGGCTGGATACTTTGTTGAGCCTTGGGACCATGAACAGTCTTTTGGAGTCTGACCTCAGGTGATAGGTGCTGCATGTGGTAGGGGTGAAGAGCTTGTTCAGGTAGCTGGGTAGCTTGCTCATAAAGAATTTGAAGGCAAGACAGGAAAGGTGAACTTTGCGCCTAGACTTGAGTGATGAACAATCTAGTTCTTTGAGCATTTCGCAGGGATGTGTGTTATAGTTGCATTGGAGAACAAAACGACAAATTGAGTTGTAGAGGGTGTTACGTTTGCTAAGGTGGGTTTGAGGTGCCGAGCCATATACTATGTCTCCATAGTCAATAATTGGCATTAGCATCTGCTGTGCGATACGTTTTCTGACCAGGAGACTTAGGGAGGATTTGTTCCTGTAAAGTACCCCTATTTTGGCATAGGTCTTGGTTGTCAGGGTATTAATGTGCATCCCGAATGTTAAGTGGGAGTCAAACCATATGCCCAGGTATTTAAACCTAGTAAAAGGAGTTAGGGTGGTGTTAGTGTTGGTTGTAATCTGGAGCTCAATCGCTGGAAGCTTTAAAAATTTAGTCTTGGTCCCAAACACCATTGTTACAGACTTGTCAGTGTTTAAAAACAGTTTGTTTTGGGAAATTCAGTTTTCGAGTATGAAAAAGTCAGACTGAAGTATGTGTTGAAGGTCAGAGAGGCTATGGCTGTGTGCATATAGGATTGTGTCATCTGCATACATGTGTATTGAGGCTTCCTGACAAGCTGTGAGAAGATCATTGATGATCACTGAGAAGAGTAGGGGCCCCAGAACAGAGCCTTGCGGGAAGCCACAGGTGATAGCCAGGGGGTTGGAGTTAGAGCCAGAGATGGACACATGTTGGGATCTACCTGATAGGTAGGACTGAAACCAGTTTAAAGCATGATTCCCTATTCCAGAGCTCTGGAGTTTGTTGAGCAGGATAGCATGATCAACAGTATCAAAAGCCTTTGCAAAATCTAGGAATACTGCACCAGTGAGTTGACCCCGTTCCATTCCACACTGGATTTCATTGCAAACTTTTAGCAGGGTAGTTACGGTAGAGTGTTTGGGGCAAAAGCCAGATTGGAATTGGCTAGGGAAATTTGTCTTGTTATAGTAATCGCTTAATTTGGAGTGGACACATTTTTCCATGACTTTGAATAGGATTGGGAGAAGGGAGATTTGTCTGTAGTTTGAGACAGTGTTTTTGTCCCCACTTTTGAAGATTAGGACAACTCTGGCAGCTTTCCAGGTCTTAGGGATATGGCCAGCAGACAGGATAGAGTTGACTATAGAAGCAATTGGTTTGGCAATTGCTGGGGCACCAAGTCTTAGGAACCTAGATTGTAGTAAGTCAGGTCCACATTGGCTGCTTAGTTTTAATTTGAGAAGCGCTTGTGTAATCTCCTCTTCGGATACTGGGCCAAATTGAAAATTGTGGGCAATGTTGGGAGGGGGTGGGGCTATAGGGGAACTCCCAGGATGAGATTCAGGTTTGTGGTTTGGGTTGCGTTTTGCTAATAAGTTAGTAGCACACCCCACAAAGTAATCATTGAATGCATTTGCAATGTCGGTGGGGTTTGTCAGAGTAATATCGCCCTTAGTGATATTACTTGGCTGTTGGTGGTTAGAAGGCTGGAATATGTTGTTGATAACCTTCCAGAAGTTAGCTGGGTTTGATGTGTTCTGGAGGAGATTGTCAGAGTAATATTGTGCTTTTGCGTGCCTTGTTTGTCTTGTACACACGTTCCGCAGGCATCTGTAGTGATTGAGATCCTTGGTAGTGCCAGTTACTTTGTGGCTTTTCCACAAGGCATCCATGAACTGGTAGAGTGCTATAAGGTCAGGTGTAACCCATGGAAGGTGGGCACCCCGTACCCTTATTCTGTGTAGTGGAGCATGGGTATCACAGAGTTTTAAGAACTCGGATTGGAAATAGTCGAGCGCAGAATCAGGGTCAGGAATTAAATCGATTCTGTGCCAAGGGCAGTTGGTAAGGTCAGCCAGAAACTGTTGTGGGTTAAAGTTTCTAAATGTTCTAGTGAGGAGAACTTTAGGGCTTGATTGGGGCAGTTTAATTTTCCTTACACAGTACACTATTGCATGGTCACTGAAAATATCAGGAAGGATGCCAGAGGATTGGATTCTGCTGTGATTTGAGGAGAGAATCCAGTCAAGCAGGGAATGGTTGTGTGATTTCAGGTTTGTTCGTGTGGGTTGGGAAATGAGTTGCGATAGGTTAAGCGACTTGATTTGCGTGTGGATTTTGTTGTTTTTAGGGTCAAGCCAATTGAAGTTGAAATCCCCAAGAACTAGCAGCTCACTCTTCTCATTCTGAGAGGAAATGGAGCCAAGAAACTGGGTGATATCAGTCAGAGTTTGTAGAGGGGCTTTAGAGGGGGCGGTAGATGCCAGCAATCAGGACGGCTTAGAGAAGGGGAGGCAGATTCTGCCAACTAGGATTTCAAAAGAGGTTGGTCTTGGGGGGCAGGTTACCAGTGTAAATTGTAAGGTGTCTGCAATATAAAATAATACCCCTCCTCCTCTCTTTGACCTATCTCTCCTAAAAATGGAGTATCCCTGAATGGTAATATGTGCATCAGGGGTTTTAGGGGTTAGCCATGTTTCTGTAAGAATGATGGCTTTTGGTTTATGCATAAGGCACCATGCCCTTAGTTCATCCAGTTTGGGCAGCAGACTCCGGATATTTATATGGGCGAGAGATAGCCCTTTTTGGAGTTTGAAGGGGGTATTCTCAGGGGTATGGGACAGAGTTGAAATGGGAGGGCCTGGGTTAGGTTCAATATCACCTGCTAAAGAGAGTAATAGTATGAGTAGAAATGTGAGTAGTTGTTTGCAAGTTGTAACTTTATGATTTTTGTCAATTGAGTGAGCAGTGGTTGGTGTGTTGGTTTTCAGGGTTCTCCACCAACATTCAGTAGATAGTGCAAAGCTTTTGAGTAGTCCAGGGTGTATGGTGATGTTGGGCGTGGGCCAGTAGGGGGGAGTGTGTAGTGGATAGAGAATAACATTTCAATGAGGCCACGAGAAAGAACAAAGTGGAGGTAAAAAGCAGGTTCATTATGCCAGAGGTAGGTAATTCAGCATGGAGCTGTTGTGAGCCAAATGTGTGTGTGTAGACTAAACAGCAGGGATCATAGTGTTGTCAGAATAGCTCACCGTTTGTTGCCATTTTATGCAAGTCTATTGAAATTGGTTCTGACAACTGACATTTTCTCGTACTTCCTGGAACACAATGAGTTAAGTTAGCTGAGCTAAATAAAAAGTCTCACATGGATAACTGACCCTCAGATTGGCACCATGGAGCCCACAGCAAATACCCGGGCGCAGAATAAATGCCAAACAGAATGGATGTCCCGACTCCTTGTGGTGGGACTACAGAATCCCTGACAATGCATTTGTGTGTGTTGTAAATGCCACTAGAGTTACACCTTTCAGAAACCTACTGTGATGTGAAATCATATTTATATTGTTTTGTATTTCTATATTCTGATATGAATAGGTAAGTAAGAGTATTTCAATCCCCCCTTTTCAGTTAATTTCCTCCATGTGAAATAGTGGTAAAAGGCACCCGTGTCTGGTATGTGAAATGACTCCAGCTGGTGACATTGAGGGACAGATTAGAAAAACCCAGCCAGTTATTGGGATTCTCTAAACCAGTGTTTCTCAGCAGGGGTTTACACACCCTGGTGGTCGTGGGAGGATCAAAAGGATAAGGATCAGGGAGAAACAGTTGTTTGGTGGCTTGGCAGTTTTCTACAATGATTGACTGCACTACCAAGCAGTAGCCAATCGGGTGGTGACGTCAGGAGCATATGCACCTTCACTTTACCTCAGATTCTCTTGGACATAAAACCTGAGTCGAGCCAAAGGCGGCCCCCTAAGGGGGTCTCTCCAATGTGCATTCTCTGCTCCTGTCCACCAAGCCAGTACGCACATCAAGAAAATAGACAAAACTTCAAAGTCCTGGAATTTGTCGGCCTCTTCCCCCCTGCATGTCTGCTGTAGGGGTCTGTCTGCTGTGGAGCTGACTTCACTCATGCCAAAGGTGATGCCAAAGGGTAGACAGAGGGTGTCAGCCATTTGCTGCTGTTCCAGCTGCTCTGTTATTGGTCTTGAATAAAATATTTTAGATGCATATTGAAGCATTTCCATCTTCACACATTGTATTAACATAGTAACACAATGCTCACCTTAATTAATGGAATGGAATACTAGGTGAATAGGGGAAAGCAATACCAAACAAACACTAGAATAGTGACCACAAGGGGTTACTGTAGCCCCAAAAATTGCACTCAAAGTATATGATGGGATATAACATATGTGAAACAAATGTTAAAAGATCAGAGTGTAAATCCACCTCTTTAGATTTATAATATATATTCATAGTGAGGTAGTAACAGAGAGGCCACCTGGAAACATGACATAGGTATTCAAATACAATAATAAACTTTAATTTATAACACTCGACAGAAGGCGTGACAATATATACAGTGGAATTAAAATCCCCAACGAAGAGACAGAGGCACATGTGGATAAACAGAAGGTATCATAATCTTCCTACTAGGGCAGTGATTCCGTACCTTTTTTGTTTATAGGAACCCTTGAAGAATTTTCGAAAAATCTCGTGGAACCCCTATCTGGCTGACACATATTTGGCTCAACAGGGGTAAATTACAACATTTCATACCTCTGTAACGGGTGTTCCCTATGAATACCGCCGCTACTACTTGCTGTGCAACCTGTGTGGCTCTCAGGAGCCTAAGCCTCCGCTTGGGGAACCTGGGGTACATACATATCATACATCTCTAGGTGCAACGCCTCCACCTGGGAGGGATCCCAACGGAGTGGGAGGAGGCCCTCACAGGAAACAACCACACAACGCTACCGAATATAAAACAGGACTGGCTTTACTGCAGGGAAACACACATATCACGTAACATCATAACATCATAACAGCATAACAGCATAACCTCATCATGCGCCACGGCGGGCGCTAACCACACTGGGTGTCACGGCGGACACTAACCACACTAGGCGTCACAGCGGACGCTACCACCTTTAGGCGTCACGGCGGACGCTATCACCTCTAGGCGTCACGGCGGACGCTAACCACCCACAATGTGACCCCACCCTGTGTCCAGTAACCCCCACCCAAATGTCTCGTGCTCCCGAAGTCAAATATCACTGAGTCCCGCCAACTCTGAAGCGTAGCCATACGTGAAACGGCTGTCGGGAATAGACATCTTCAGAGGTGGCGGGACTCAGTGGTTAGCCGCACGGAGAAGACAGGCTTGTATTTCATGCACCGAGTCTCTGCATAGACTCTGCACGAGATGTGCTGAGGCTTTTTGTGATCACGCAGCAACCTTATAACCCTCTGACTTTACTGCTTATTGTATACACTTATGCGTGCCAGATACAGTATACCTCACTATTGGAATACACGCTGATTTTTCTGTCACAATAGAGACAGATATCTCTGCACTAGCTGTATACTTAGCTATTCTTTTATACTCTATCTACCTATCTACTAATTTTGATAGAATATATACACTGATATGGGGATACTCATTGTGCAAGATATGTATACATGAGTGTTGTATTGTATTGTATTGTATGTCTTTATTTATATAGCGCCATTAGTGTACATAGCGCTTCACAGTAGTAATACATGTGGTAATCAAATAAATAACAGATAATATAAATAACAGATCATGGGAATAAGTGCTTTAGACATAAAAGTAACATTTCGGAAGAGGAGTCCCTGCTCCGAGGAGCTTACAGTCTAATTGGTAGGTAGGGAGAACGTACAGAGACAGTAGGAGGGAGTTCTGGTAAGTGCGTCTGCAGGGGGCCAAGCATTATGTATCGTGTTTAGAATATCCACAGTGCTATTCATATGCTTCTTTAAGCAAGTGTGTCTTAAGGTGGGTCTTAAAGGTGGATACTGCACCGACACACTTTATTCGAGCAAATACCCAGTATGTACCTGGCAGATACCTGGAATGCGCTGCTCCTCACCTCTGACAAGCCCCGTTGCATTTGCCTTCCCAGCCTGGGTTCATGCCTGGCTGATGGGCGGCTGATCTGTTAAATGATAATGATTAGGATTTAATAAGCTGCAATGCTTCGCGTGTCTACCAGATGGCATAAATTCATGAATTGTAATGCAGTATATATATATGTACTGTGCAGTATTGCAGCCAGCGGGAATAAAATGCTTCAATCCCTGCCGGAAAATAACTCAATGCACTCGGGCAGAAAACAGTCACAATCCTCAATACACCCGGGTATACCCGAATTCGTGGGACTAGCCGAGCTCGAATAAAGTGTGTCGCCAGTGTAGAGAGGGTGCTAGTCGGGTACTGAGGGGAAGGGCATTCCAGAGGTGTGGGGCAGTCAGAGAAAAAGGTTTAAGGCGGGAGAGGGCTTTAGATACAAAGGGGGTAGAAAGAAGACATCCTTGAGAAGAACGCAAGAGTCGGGATGGTGCATATCGAGAAATTAGGGATGAGATGTAAGGAGGGGCAGAAGAATGTAAAGCTTTAAAAGTGAGGAGAAGAATGGAGTGTGAGATGCGGGATTTGATCGGAAGCCAGGAGAGGAATTTCATGAGGGGAGATGCTGAGACAGATCTAGGAAAGAGTAGAGTGATTCTGGCAGCAGCATTTAGGATAGATTGTAGGGGAGACAGGTGAGAGGCAGGAAGGCCGGAGCAGGGTATACATTATATACAAGACATTGCATGCACAGTTAAAGATTTGTATTATGGGCGTATGAAACAATTACAGACCACATTAAAATGTGTGACAGCCTTAGATTTTAAAGAACTTAGACTGGTGGTGGCTGTAAGAGTCTCCGGTAGGTTGCTCCAGTTTTGGGGTGCACGGTAAGAGAAGGAGGAGCGGCTGGATACTTTGTTGAGCCTTGGGACAATGAACAGTCTTTTGCAGTCTGATCTCAGGTGATAGGTGCTGCATGTGGTAGGGGTGAGGAGCTTGTTCAGGTAGCTGGGTAGCTTGCCCATAAAGAATTTGAAGGCAAGACAGGAAAGGTGAACTTTGCGCCTAGATTTGAGTGATGACCAATCTAGTTCTTTGAGCATTTCGCAGGGATGTGTGTTATAGTTGCATTGGAGAACAAAATGACAAATTGAGTTGTAGAGGGTGTTAAGTTTGCTAAGGTGGGTTTGAGGTGCCGAGCCATATACTATGTCTCCATAGTCAATAATTGGCATTAGCATCTGCTGTGCGATACCTTTTCTGACAAGGAGACTTAGGGAGGATTTGTTCCTGTAAAGTACCCCTATTTTGGCATAGGTCTTGGTTGTCAGGGTATTAATGTGCATCCCGAATGTTAAGTGGGAGTCAAACCATATGCCCAGGTATTTAAACCTAGTAAAAGGAGTTAGGGTGGTGTTAGTGTTGGTTGTAATCTGGAGCTCAATCGCTGGAAGCTTTAAAAATTTAGTCTTGGTCCCAAACACCATTGTTACAGTCTTGTCAGTGTTTAAAAACAGTTTGTTTTGGGAAATCCAGTTTTCGAGTATGAAAAAGTCAGACTGAAGTATGTGTTGAAGGTCAGAGAGGCTATGGCTGTGTGCATATAGGATTGTGTCATCTGCATACATGTGTATTGAGGCTTCCTGACAAGCTGTGGGAAGATCATTGATGAACACTGAGAAGAGTAGGGGCCCCAGAACAGAGCCTTGCGGGACACCACAGGTGATAGCCAGGGGGTTAGAGTTAGAGCCAGAGATGGACACATGTTGGGATCTACCTGATAGGTAGGACTGAAACCAGTTTAAAGCATGATTCCCTATTCCAGAGCTCTGGAGTTTGTTGAGCAGGATAGCATGATCAACAGTATCAAAAGCCTTTGCAAAATCTAGGAATACTGCACCAGTGAGTTGACCCTGATCCATTCCACACTGGATTTCATTGCAAACTTTTAGCAGGGTAGTTACGGTAGAGTGTTTGGGGCAAAAGCCAGATTGGAATTGGCTAGGGAAATTTGTCTTGTTATAGTAATCGCTTAATTGGGAGTGGACACATTTTTCCATGACTTTGGATAGGATTGGGAGAAGGGAGATTTGTCTGTAGTTTGAAACAGTGTTTTTGTCCCCACTTTTGAAGATTGGGACAACTCTGGCAGCTTTCCAGGTCTTAGGGATATGGCCAGCAGACAGGATTGAGTTAACTATGGAAGCAATTGGTTTGGCAATTGCTGGGGCACCAAGTCTTAGGAACCTAGATTGTAGTAAGTCAGGTCCACATTGGCTGCTTAGTTTTAATTTGAGAAGCGCTTGTGTAATCTCCTCTTCGGATACTGGGCCAAATTGAAAATTGTGGGCAATGTTGGGAGGGGGTGGGGCTATAGGGGTACTCCCAGGATGAGATTCAGGTTTGTGGTTTGGGTTGCGTTTTGCTAATAAGTTAGTAGCACACCCCACAAAGTAATCATTGAATGCATTTGCAATGTCGGTGGGGTTTGTCAGAGTAATATCGCCCTTAGTGATATTACGTGGCTGTTGGTGGTTAGAAGGCTGGAATATGTTGTTGATAACCTTCCAGAAGTTAGCTGGGTTTAATGTATTCTGGAGAAGATTGTCAGAGTAATATTGTGCTTTTGCATGCTTTGTTTGCCTTGTGCACACGTTCCGCAGGCATCTGTAGTGATTGAGATCCTTGGTAGTGCCAGTTACTTTGTGGCTTTTCCACAAGGCATCCCTGAACTGGTAGAGTGCTATAAGGTCAGGTGTAACCCATGGAAGGTGGGCACCCCGTACCCTTATTCTGCGTAGTGGAGCATGGGTATCACAGAGTTTTAAGAACTCGGATTGGAAATAGTCGAGCGCAGAATCAGGGTCAGGAATTAAATCGATTCTGTGCCAAGGGCAGTTGGTAAGGTCAGCCAGAAACTCTTGTGGGTTAAAGTTTCTAAATGTTCTAGTGAGGAGAACTTTAGGGCTTGATTGGGGCAGTTTAATTTTCCTTACACAGTACACTATTGCATGGTCACTGAAAATGTCAGGAAGGATGCCAGAGGATTGGATTCTGCTGTGATTTGAGGAGAGAATCCAGTCAAGCAGGGAATGGTTGTGCGATTTCAGGTTTGTTCGTGTGGGTTGTGAAATGAGTTGCGATAGGTTAAGCGACTTGATTTGTGTGTGGATTTTGTTGTTTTTAGGGTCAAGCCAATTGAAGTTGAAATCCCCAAGAACTAGCAGCTCACTCTTCTCATTCTGAGAGGAAATCCTACAAATGGATAGCAGCCTCAAGGACTGCGTCAAGCAGGGCCCCCGTTTTGTCTACCGCAAGGCAAAAACTATTGCAAGTTATATATCACCTAGTTATGTCGCATCCTCCACTCTGTTCACTAGAAAATTTGTAACTAAGGGCTCATACAGATGTGGAGGTTGCAAGATTTGCCAATTTATGTTTCCTTCAAAGCATTTCAGGGGTCTAAGATCTAACAAAGAATTCCCGATAAAATCATTTATTAATTGCGACACTCAATACGTGATTTACCTCCTAACCTGCGGGTGTGGGATTAACTATGTAGGTAGAACAATCAGACCACTTAAGAACAGAATCCTTGAGCACATTAGATTAATTAAAAAAGGAGACACATCTCATCCGGTCTCAAAGCACTTTACCCACTGCCCTAAAGGTAGTTTAAATGGGCTAAAAGTTCAAGGAATCGAACAGATCTTTCTAAATGAGAGAAGGGGTGACTCACTCAACCTTTTGGACCGCAGGGAGGCATATTGGATATTTATGCTCCAGACTAGAACACCCTGCGGTCTGAATGTTGAGTGGAACCTGGGTCATTTTCTTAAAAAATAAATTCTTAAAAAATAAATTGTATAGCATAATGCTTTAAAGCAATAGCTTAGAATCATCTTATTGCCATTTTACTGTAATAATAACATGCATCCTCAGATGTAAAAGCATAAAATCGCATGAATTGTCATTCTGTTATAACAGCATGTTTCTGACATTATCTTTTGCCAACTATTCAACTTTATTGTGTTCTATATTAGACCGTGACATACGGTTTGAGCCCTATTTACTTATGTGGCACTTGCCACCTATTAACATGTTAGCCTACTGTTCAGGACAATTGCTTTGTTTGCTTTCAAGATTCATTGATTAATCTAATGTTTAGAGCATATGTATAACATACAACATACAACAGTACAATTGATTCCTCTTCACTTTTGGAGACATAGAAAAACAAGACATCACATATTAAGTCTTGCTGATTTTTTCTAACTGTTTTTAATTAATTCTGTATATGTGTGTAATTATGACAGCATTTTGTTGATATGGATTATAGATCCTATATATGTACACACTTTGGCATGTCTATTTATATGTGGGATCTGCTTGTAGAATGTGCACCCTTATCAATAGGAGCATGTAACGATTTACTTTCTTTTATTTTTAGTCTGCTCTTTTTTGGCATCATAAAACTTTTTTTCTCTCTGCATTTCCCTTCTACTTTGCAGTGTGGGCACGGGACTCTGTGTGATTGGAGCTGCCTCGTCTGCCTCACACAGTCATTGGTGGTGCAGCGGTGTGCTCCAGCCAGTCAGAGGACGTGGTGACGTCACTGGGGGCGGGAGCGGAGGCAGAGAGTAAGGGAATTCCATTTCTCCTCACGGACCACTGTGAGCATGCGCGGGCGGCATTAGGGGGCGGTTTTTACCCACAATCCTTTGGGTTGTTGGAGCGACGCGCCTGATGATGTCACGCGCATGCGCAGTGGACCCGCGATGTTTTTTTGCACAGATTTTTGCAATTTGCACATTAAACATTAGGTATATAAGGGGCCCATTCCAAGCATATCCCATACTCCTTGATAAAGGACCCGTTGGTCTGAAACGCGTAGGAGGTTCCTGTCTGTGTCCCCCAAGGGGGTGAATTTGTCTCTCACCATGCTGCAATAAAGAAAAAATATTTTATATTCCACACCTGGCTCCCTGGCTGTGCGCCATTCGTTTTTTCTACTAGGTATTCAAATACAATAATAAACTTTAATTTATAACACTTGACGGAAGGTGTGACAATATATACAGTGGAATTAAAATCCCCAACGAAGAGACATAGGCACAGAAGGTATCATAATCTTCCTACTAGGGCAGTGATTCCGTACCTTTTTTGTTTATAGGAACCCTTGAAGTATTTTCGAAAAATCTCGTGGAACCCCTATCTGGCTGACACATATTTGGCTCAACAGGGGTAAATCACAACATTTCATACCTCAAAAGCCACCTCTATTTCCCACCCTCTACCCATGTATTTCTCTCCGATACGTCTCACTCATAGTTACATAGTAGATGAGGTTGAAAAAAGACTTCCGTCCATCAAGTTCAACCTATGCTAAATTTAGACAACAGATACTTAATCCTATATCTATACTTCCTTGTTGATCCAGAGGAAGGCAAACAAAAAAAACCAGTGTCATATCATACAATGATATCTCATAAGGGGAAAAATAAATTCCTTCCCGACTCCAAGAATAGGCAATCGGATTAATCCCTGGATCAACATCCTTTCCCATGTATACTTATTTGGTA